>JAKWBI020000639.1:0-26645 GCA_022664585.2 Zalerion maritima | reverse complement strand
AGGCTTATAAATAAAACCCTAAAGTTTATACGCTTATATTATTAATATAATTAAATATATATAAGGTTTATAAATTTCAGTTTTTCCGGGAATATATTATTAATAAAGCGTGTTTTTATTTTAATCATCTGGTAAATATTAAATTTATTTAAAATTACCTATTAATATTCTTTTGGCTTTTTACCCTTATAAATAATTTTATTAATAATTTCCTTTACCCTTATTTTGCCTACCAGTTTTTTTTATAAGGTTATCCGTATAAATTGCGATATTTATAATATTTCCGTAATCGTTAATCCATAAGGCCTTCCTATAATTTTTATAAATTATTTTTTTATTACCTTTTAAAAAATTAGGTCCGTAAAGTTTAAGGGGTCCTTATGCTTATTATTTAAGGGCGCCTCTTTTTCCTTTTATATATTGCGTTTTATTTTTTCCTTTATCGCGCCTAATATTTCTTCGTGGCCAGGATCCTTTTTTTTTCCTTTGACGCCTTTTTTTTCCCCAACCGTTTTAACCTTATTTTTTACTTTTATTTTTTTAAAAGCCTGCCTTATCCTTTTTTAATTTTTTTTTAATTATAATTAAAAACCGTCTGCGCCATTTTATTATAAATATTAATAATAAGGGTTTCCGCTATTATTTTTATTTTTATATTCTTTTAATTTTCCTATAAATATTCCTTAATTATTATTACCTTACCTTTTATTATAATAAATGGTTAATTATTTTAAATACCATTATTTTTAGGGATTTTATAAACCTTATTGGTTAGGTTTATTTATAATTGGCGTATTTAAGGTATCTGGTTTTTTTTATTAATTAGGTTAAGCGTATTTTTTAAAAACCAGGGGTTTTTTATAATTATATTTTGGGCCTTTTATACCCGATCGTATTAATCCTTAGGCACTTTTTTTTACTTATAATACCGTAGGAATATTATTTTTATTAATACTCCTTTTATAATTATATTATTAAATATTTTAATGGGCCAGGTATTATATTCGCTTTTTTTAAAATCCTATCCTGGTATTCGATAAAAGGGGTATTTATAAAGGATTTTATTAATTTGGTCCTAAATATCCTACAAATAATTATATAATATATGGTTATTTTTTAAGTATTAATAATATTTTATTACCTTGGTTTAATATTGGGGCCTTTTATTAAAATTGGTTATTAATATAGGAAATATTTATTGGGAATACGTAGTGAGCGTAAGCGAGCGAAGTATTCGCTTTCTAAAATCATTGAGCCCGTGAGGGATTATTAAGACTTATAGGGGGGAACTGGCTTAAAAGTCGAAAACTATGGAGTCCTTCCTAATTAGGCGAAAAATAATACCACGAGATTTTACATTTATATTTACTAAAATCATTAAATATAATAGCGTTTGCTGATTATTTTGCATTATTTAAAAACCCTTATTAGTAACTTTAAAAAAAAGCTATAAGCTTATCAATAAACTGAGAAATATATTTAATATGGTTTTCTTATATGGTCCGAGCCCCATACGACCAATAATAAATCGTTTATATATTTCCTTTGGCGCAAATATATATTTGCCCGCATCCGCCGCAATAAATTAAATACAAGTAAATGGAGTTTATAAAAGTATTTATTAAACGGCTCGCTATATAAATTATATTTTTATTTATTTTTACGATTTTATTTGCGTTTTTAATATTATTTTAAAAATTTAATATGGCCGGAATCGTAAGGCGGGTAGGGGCGTGCGGATTATGTGCCCAACCACGTTAGTATATAACTTTTGGCAACTGCACTGCAGGCCGCATTGGCCGGAATAAATTAATTAAAAATAAATAAAAATGAGCAAAATACTAGTTAAATGATTACCTTTTCATTCCAACCTTTATTTTATTTTTACGATTTTATTTGGGGTTTTTACTCCATTTTAAAAATGTATTATGGACGGAATCGTAAGATGGGAAATAATTAGGTGGTTTATATTATGTGGTTTAATTAATACTGGAATGTCTGTGTATACGCCGATTTGCATAGATATAATTGCCCGCATCCGCCGTATTAAAGGTAATAAAAATAAATAAAATTTATAAAAATGTTTATTAAATGTTGGGCTATCCAATACATCTTTTTATTTATTTTTACGATTTTATTTCCCCTATTGTTTAATATAATTAATATTATTAATAATAGTAGGAAATAATCAGGTGGTTTATATCATGTAATCTGACTAATACTGAAATGTCTATGCATACGCCGATTTGCATAAATATAATTGCCCGCATCCGCCGTACTAAAGGTAATAAAAATAAATAAAATTTATAAAAATGTTTATTAAAGGTTAGGCTATCTTATACAGATTTTCTTTTATTTTTACCATTTTATTTTCCCTATTATTTAATATAAATAAACTTTATTTTAAAATAAAATTCTAGGTGGTATTTATTATATGATTTAATTAATATTATAATATTTGTGTATATACCGATTTACAACCGATTTGTAAATATATAGCTGTCCGCATCCGCCATAATAAAAGTAATAAAAATAAATAAAATAAATAAAAATATTTATTAAAGGTTAGGCTATTTTATATATATTTTCTTTTATTTTTACCATTTTATTTTCCCTATTATTTAATACATATAAATTTTATTTTAAAAAAAGAATTTCTAGGTGGTATTTATTATTTGACTATTTACCATCCCTGCTTTTTATCCTTATTTTTATTAGGTTTCCAAATTTCTTTTACATTTTATAACTCTTCCTTTTTTAATAATACCAAATCCTTTTACCTAAATTTAAAATAAAGTTTTAAACTTTATCCATTTGGCAAGGAAATAAACCTTGTTTAAAATCTCACCAAAAATATAATAAATGGGATTATTTCCGTTTTAATGATTATTATTTTTAAAAAAAACCTTTTAAGTAAAGGGGAAACAGCGCAGGAGAAGGTATTGAATTGGTAAAAAAGGACCTTTAAGATTATTCCATTATAGTTTATAGTAATATATTTCCTTTTTTCACCATTTCTTTTATTACTTTTGCCATTATTATTAATGGAAAGTTTAAAAAGGAATTAAATCGGCTTATTTCTCCGATTCTTATACACAGATTAATGGAAAGTTTAAAAAGAAATTAAATCGGCTTATTTCTCCGATTTTTATCCACAGATTAATGGAAAGTTTAAAAAGAAATTAAATCGGCTTATTTCTCCGATTTTTATACATAGATTAATGGAATATTTTAAACGAATTTAAATGCGCTTATTTCCCCGATTTTAATATAGAGATTAATGGAAAATTCAAAATCAATTAAACTCCGGGTAATTATGCGATTTTGATATAATAAAGAATATAATATTAGGGGGGGGGATGAAGGGTTATAAATTAGAGAAGGTCCCATATTAAATAACGTAACTTGTAATATAATAGTTTAATTGGTTAAAGCCAAATCGTTTATTAAAACTGTAAACCTAAAGTGCATGAGTTTAAATCAGCCAGTAGCCACGTTTTTCAGAATTTTAAAAAACTTTCCAATTAAGATAAACGATATTAGTAAGCAATTGAAAAAAGTAAGCATTTGAAATGAGTAAGTATTTAAAATAAGTAAGCATTTGAAATGAGTAAGCGAGTAAAATGAGTAAGTGAGTGAAAAAAATCGAAATAAAAAAGTAATTAAAATATATAGAAATAAAGGAGTGAAGGAATAAGCGAGTGAAATAAATAGAAATAAAAAAGTAGAATAGTAAGCGAGTAATATAAATAGAAATAAAATAAGGAAAATAAAAATAAAGAAATAATAAGCGAATAGATAAAATAAATAAAAGGTAAAATATAAAGAATAAAAAAAAAGAAAAAATAAAAGAATAGAAGGTATAGGATTAAAACCGAATAGAAGAAGTGAAAATAGAATAAAAATAAAATAAAATAAAGAGAAGTAAAATATAAGGCGAATAAAATAAAATACCAACTTTTTAAATAATTTAAATCGTATTAGCGATTTTCACGATATGTGTGGCGGATACTACGTATTCCCACACCTTACTTCTTGCGTGGAAGTACCGGATATTACTTTTAAAATTTCCAAAAGGATTATATTGGGTTTTTGGGGAAATTCGGCCTAAATATAATGGAGTTTTTGCGTATAGTCCCGTCCAGTCTAATAGGTTTAATTAAAACTATACTTATAATGGTTTTTATATTAGGGCTTATTTTCCCTAATTTTACCGTCATCCAATACCAGTTTTACTTTTTCGCCTATTTTCTGGTTTAATAATGCATATATATTAACCACGCTTAATGTATTTAGCTTTTTAACTAGGTCTTATTTAATTACTTTAGTCAGGACTAATCGGCTAATAAGTACTTTATCGCTTTCTTATAATCGGAGCGCGGGCGGTAAATCGCGGGGGTCGGTTTAATTCCTTTGGGCCATTTTGGTTATATTATATCGGTTGTCTTATTAAAACTGGGGTTTAATAGGGTTACGCGCGGCTTCCTTAACGCGGGCGGTGGTCCCTTTTTTTTTTATTAAAACTTATTTCCGAACAGTTTTATTATTTTCTTACGCTAATCCAGGAACGCTTTAAGCTTTTGGAAACGTTCCTCGTGGGTTTCGAGGTATAGGTCGTTATTTATAATTTTAATAAAACTGTATAATTAAGCCTATAATATATTATTAAAAATATTTAAAAACGCCTTTAATAAAATAATATTATTAGTATAACCCGTGTGGTTCTCCTTATATTAAGCGAGCCGGCGTTTTTACCCCGTAATATATAACCGTTATTAATTGATATTTTTCGTAGGCTAGTTTTGGTAGGCGAAGCGCTTTAGGTCTGCCATATTACGGCCTTTTTAAAAGGTATCCCTATTTACGAATTCCGTTTTCAGGGTTTTTTTTATTTTAATCCATATTTTTCTTATAATAAACGATTTAATTAGTTCGGCGTAAGTATTAATATAGCACTGTATAATATAATTTATTTTTTACGCATTATTTATAAGTATTATCTGCTTAAATATTCGATTTAATTAATACGTATATTAAAAAATATCGTTTTTCTTAAATATTACGCTTCCTTATATACCAGAAAGCGGTAACGGTAATTGGATTATAATATACTGGTTTATTTTATAAGAATTATATTAATTAATATTAAATATTAATTTTACGGATTGGCCGGGAAATGGCGTTCGTTTTATTCTTTAAAATATTAAAAAAATATTTATATTATATTTTGCCTGGGGTATTGGTATAATAAGAATTTTTAATAACGGGATTTTAAGTAAGGGAGGATTAAAAGGCGATCGCTTGGCTTTTTATTTATGTGGTAAGGTTTAAGCTTTATTAGCGTTATTGGGTATTTTTACTTTCGAAAATCGTTTTTAGGCCTAAGGCTTATTTATAAGGCGTTTTTTACCTTCCTTTACCGTAATAATATTTTGGTAAAAAAGCCTTCGCCGCGCCTTGCCTTAAGAATATAATATAATAAATTTAAATGGTGGAATAATTTTTTAGGAAATAAAATAATTTATAAAAGATTAAAAGAATTATAAAAGTTAGGATTTAAATAGGTTTTTAAGGGGGGTAATATAATATAGGATTATTTTTCCTTAACCTTAAACTGGAGAATTATAAACGGTTTTTTAAAATTAAGGATAATGGTGGTGGTAATACTTTTTAGGCCTTTTAAATATAATCGTGGGATTTTTATAATTCGAAATAAAAAACCTATATAATTTTCTTAATAATTATCTTTTTATTTTCCGGGTATTAGTATTATTTTTCCGGGGCCCTAATAGGTCCTATTCCTTATATCCCGCGCCTTATGTTAAAAGATTTTAGGCTTTATAGGCATACCGCTTTACCGTTTTCCTTAATCGCCTTACCCCTTATTATTAATTGGTCCGCTCCTGGTAATTATTAATTTACCGGCTTTTTATAAGGCCGGGCGTAATATTGGCTAGTTTATTTAGGCTAAAAGGCCTCGCCTTACCTTCCCCTAAGCTTTAAACCTTCCATAACTTCCTTACCGCATATTTATCCCCCCCTTTGGCCGCTTTTTTAAATAAAGGAGATTGGGCGCCCTCGGAGGGGCTGGGGAATTAACCATGGTTCCATGGGTAAAAGCCTAAAAATCTGGTATTTATAATTTATAAATTATTATAATCGCCACGTTTCCCTTTGGTTACGGTCCGATCGTAATAAAGCGTGGGACCCTTAAATGTTTCCTAAATAAATTTGGTTCTCGAAATTTTTGTTTTCTTTTTTTTAATAAGGCCTATATAGGATTACCCTTATACCAAATTCCTTAAAAAGGGATCGACCTTAATTTAAACGGGCGATTTATATTTTTTTAAACCTTTTAGGGAATACTTCCCTTAATATTTATTAGGTCGGGCACGGGGTTTAATATTAATAATACAAAATAAAATTTAATTTAAAAAACGGTGGGGGTTAGGCCTTTATTCGAAAAACAATTTAATAATTATAATAAACGGTATCCATTTTCCCCTATATTTTTAAAACGCTTAATAGCTTTAATCCTTCCTTTTTCTTATACCTTTTAAAAAACGGTAAAGGTACTTTATAATTCCTGTTTTTTACTTACGGGGTCTTAACCGGGATTATACGAATTATTTTTCCGCCACGTAATTTTTAGGATCCTTTATAATCGTAATAAACCCCCATAAATTAAGCCCGATTATTATATATTTTCTCCTATTTATAAATAAAATACTAATATTATTTAACTTTGCCTGCTTTTTCCTAAATCGGTTTAAAGTACCTCCGTAATCTCCACCTTAATATTATTATCCCCTTAACCGGAATTACGTAAATTATCCCTCCGCCATATAATTTTTAGGATTTTTTTTATAATCGTAGGTAGGATTATAATACGGGCCAATTTAAAGGCGCCTTATTTAGCCCTTAAACTTCCGCGGTAGTTTTAACCAGCCCTAATTATCCCTTTTTTAAAAAATTTGTTTTAATAATATAAAGGTATTTTTACTACTTTCCCCTTTATTTTAAATTTAACCGGAATTATATAAATTACCCCTTCGTTATATAACTTTTAAAATCCTTTATAATTATAATACCTTTAAAGCTTAAACTGGGCTTATAAAAATATTCCTTTTATTTAAAAATAGGACTATAATCCTGCTTTTTTTTATACGTATTAATACTTTTAATAATCCCTTTCTTTACTTTTTTTATAACCAAATAAATAAACGCTGCCTCGTTATATTACGCCTTAATTTTACGCCGGACTTCCGTAATATAATAGGGATTTAATTATTTATTAACCTTTATTATTTTGTTTATAAGGGTATAATAAAGGTATATAACTTTGCTTAATATTTAAAGCTTAATCCCTTTTTAACCTTCCTACCGCGATTATATACGCGTTTTTAACCGGTACCGGGCCCATTTTAAAATCGAATTCCTCTTATTTGGCTTTGGCCTTTATAAGTTTATAATACTACCAGGGTAATCCTATAATACCGCAAAACTTCCGTATTATTTCTTTTTTTTAAGAATATATTCCTTAGTTTTTCCGTAATAATAAATCGTTTAAAGTATAGGTGGTTGGTTTCCGAAAGGCTTTTAAGCTCCGTATATTATATAGGTTTGCCCAGCTTTGCCTATTATTACCCTTAATTTATTATGCTTATTTTATTTTGGGGATAATTTATTTTTAACCGAATATTACGCTTTTATTACCGTAAAAAAAAAACTGCCCCCTTTAAGGAGTATAATTTACGCGATTTTTTAGGCCTTTATAATATAACATACTGGTCGGTTTTTATCTTTATTATAATATAAATATCCGTTTTCGCTTTTTATAATATAAATATTATAAACCTTTTACCGGTATACCGTAAAAGGGTTTTTTTACCTTAGCGTAATAATTTCCGCGGATTTTTATTTATATTTATTAATATAATTCCATATAATATTATTCCTTAATTATAATTATTAACCCAAATTAATTAGGGGGAAAAAATAATAAAGGAATTCCTTAAATTTTAATCCTAAAAAATGCAGGCTTATTATCGAAACTTAAGTTTATAAATCCTGGTTAAACTTTTAAAAAATATAACGGGGAATAGGTTTAATAATCTCGTTATATGGTCGGTATTTAAAATTAAATTATTTGGTTTGGTTAAACCTTTAATTGTTTTTTTAAAAGTGGTAATACTTTAGAAAATATAAAATAATCCTATATAGGATTATTCCGAAACGAAAATATAATATTTAGGGGAAAATATAATATATTAAATAATAATTATATTTTTATAATTAAGTTTTTACCGCCATGGTTTATTACCCTCCCAAAAGTCCCATAAGTCCCGGGGGTTCTTTTGGCTTTTTATATAATCCTATACAGGATTATTTTAAGGTTTTAAATTAATTATTTAAGCAATTGCGCCGGGCGCCGGTCTTTGGTACAAATGCAGCGGGGGATACCTCCGGCACCGTTATATTAGTATTTTAAATTATTATTTTTTCCCTACCTGCGTATATCCATATAACATATAAAAATTCTTTTATACTTTTAATTATAAGCCCGAAATTAATTAGGTTCGCGCTTTAAAAGGTATTATTATACCTTTAAAATAAGGATTATACATTTTAAAATTACCTTTAATTTAATATTAAAAGTATCAAAATAATAAGCGTTAAATATTATAATTTAACGAGGAAAAAAGTTAATAAAAATATAAAAACGCGTGGTACCGCGGCTTAATATTATATTTTAATTTAATTCGAAAAGCTTTATATAATGTTAAAATATAAATTAATTTGCTTTTGGTACTGATTAAAAGTAATAAAACCGGGAATAAACCACGCGGGAAATAATATTATTATTTTTAATTCGTTTTTTATTTCGCTTATAATTTATTTCGATTATTAGGTGGGTTTAAGCCTATTATAAGATATTTTGGACATTATAATAATAATTATTATGGAGTCCGGGCTTTTAAAGGTAACGGATTATCATGGTAAAAAAATAAGATTTCCGAAAAAATCAGGCTTAGGCTTTTAGGAAAGATTAATATTACCTCCTTACGGTATGGTATATATATTATCGCCTATTGTATAGTATTTTTCCGGAATATATTAATCGTTTAGTTTTATACCTTTATTTATACCTTAGTATAAAGGGCCTATTAAAATATATAAGTATTATAAATCGATATATTCTTTTATAAAATAAACCTCTTTTATAATAAAATCATTGGTAGGTACTATTAAGGACGGCCCGCCAGGCATTATTTCTGTTAATATAAAAATAACGGCTCATTAATAATAATACTTAATACTAAATTTTGGCTTAACGGCGTAGCCTATATTTTTTATAAAACTTATAAAGGCAGTTTTAATATGGTGGCGCTCGGGATCGTATATACCTTGGCCGTTTTAAAATGCCTTTATATTTTATTTGCTTTGCATTACCTAATATCGCAGTACTATACACCCTATAATAATAAATATCCTATTTAACTCGGATTTCTTAATTAAACAATTACCGGCGCTAACCACCTTTATATTTTATAATATTTATATATTAAATATGTGGAAAATATCCGCAATATGGTGCGGTTAAACCTCCATTTATATCCCCTTAATTATTTAGGCTTTACCTTTTTTAATAAAGATTAGGAAAAGCCTTTATATTTATTTTCTGGCTTTATAATACTGGGTTCGCGTATTATCCTTAATAATCCTTTTAAGGAGAAGAATTTTAAGGTTTATTAATTTAATTTTTGGCCCCGGGAAGGGTTCCGATATACCGTATTAAGGCTGGATAATTAATTTTAATATCCGGTACTTCCACGCAGGAAGTAAGGTGTGGGAATACGTAGTATCCCCCATACATATCGTGAAAATCGCTAATGGGATTTAAGTTATTTAGAAACTTGGTATTTTATTTTATTCGCCTTATATTTTACTTCTCTTTATTTTATTCTCTTTTTATTCTATTTTCATTTCTTCTATTCGCTTTTTATCCTATACCTTCTATTCTTTTATTTTTTATTTTTTTATTCTTTATATTTTACCTTTTATTTATTTTATCTATTCGCTTATTATTTCTTTATTTTTGTTTTCCTTATTTTATTTCTATTTATATTACTCGCTTACTATTCTACCTTTTTATTTCTATTTATTTCCCTCGCTTATTTCTTCACTCCTTTATTTCTATCTATTTTAATTGCTAATTTATTTTAATTGCTTACTCATTTTAATTACTTATTTATTTTAATGGCTTACTCATTTTAAATCCTTCCTTATTTTAATTGCTTCCTAATATCGTTTGGCTTAATTGGAATGTTTTTAAAATTTTGAAAAAGGTGGCTATTGGCTGATTTGAACTTATGCACTTTAGGTTTACAGTTTTAATAAACGATTTGACTTTAACCAATTGAACTACTATATTACAACTTACGTTATTTAGTATAGGACCTTCTCTGATTTATAACCCTTTATCCCCCCCCCTAATATTATATTCTTTATTATATAAAAATCGCATAAATACTCGGAGTTTAATTTATTTTGAAATTTCCATTAATCTGGATATAAAAACCGGAGAAATAAGCGTATTTAAATTGGTTTAAAACATTTTATTAATATATATATAAAACTCGGAAAAATAAAGCGATTTAATGTCCTTTTAAACTTTACATTCATCCCTTAATAATAATAGTAAAAGTATTAAAACAAATGGTAAATAAAGAGAATATATTATTATAAACTATAAGGAAATCATCTTAAAGGTTTTTTATTGCCAATTTAATACCTTCGCCTATACTGTTTTCTCCTTATCCCTCTTCCCAAAAATATTCAAATTAAATAAAACATCAAATATTAAACGCTCAAATTTTTAAAAAAATTAAAAAGAAATCTTAAAGTATTAATAAAAATACGTGGATTTTTGCCAAGTTATATAATATTTACTACATCTAAGTTTTCCTAACCGTGAATTTACCTAACTTAAAACTTTAAAATTATAATATAATGCTTAAATAAAATTCCAAAAATACAATAATTAATATAAAAGAAACACAAAATATAGGAAAATCTTATTATAAATTTGCTTTATTTTATTTTATTTTATTTAGGCCGATGCGGCAAGTGTGCATTTATTAAAAGCGATATAATAATATAATTCGGTATATAATTAGTATACCTATAACTTTCTTTCCCGCCTAACGATTCCATTTATAATATATTTTAAAAATAAAATACAAACCGCAAATAATATGGTAAAAATAAATTAAAAGTTACGATCGAAAAATAATTATAAAAATACCATTTTATATATTTTTATATATTTTTAATAATTTTATTTAGGCGGATACGCCCTGGTATATATGGCAGGATATATTTACCGAAGCCATATAATAACCTGGTTAGTCATATAATTAACCCGACCCCGATTCTTTCCCGCTGCCCGATTCCGTTTGTAATAAATTTTAAAAATAAAGTAATAAACGCAAATAAAATAACAGAAATAAAACAAAAGCTGCAATCGAAAAAGAATCATTTAAACAGTATTTTATATATTTTTATTTATCTTTTTTTATTTTGTTTAGGCGGATGCGCCCTGGTGCGTATGGTAAGTATGCATTTACCAAAAGCCATATAATAATATGGTTGGTTATATAATCAGCCGGCCCCTGCAATTTTTCCGGTTTTATTATTCCGTCCATAATAAATTTTAAAAGTGGAGTAAAAAACGCAAATAAAATGGTAAAAATAAGGTTAAACCTACAATCGAAAGATGATTATTTAAATATCATTTTATTAATTTTTATTAATTTTTATTAATTTTTATTAATTTTTATTACTTTTTTTTGAGCGGATACGGCCTAGTAAGTATGGCAGGGATGCATTTACTAAAAGCCATATAATAATGTGGTTAATCACATAATCAGCCGGCCCCTGAATTTTTTCCCGTCTCATTATTCCGTCCATAGTAAATTTTTTAAAAATGGAATAAAAAGGGCAAATAAAATGGTAAAAATTAGATAAAAGCTGGAATTAAAAGATAATCATTTCAACTGTATTTTGCTTATTTCTATTTATTTTTAATCAATTTATTCGGGCCGATGCGGCCTGGAGTGCATTTATTAAAAACCAGATAATATCTTGGTTGGGCATATAATCCGCACGCCCCTAAAAACTTTCCCGCCAAACGATACGGTCCATAATAAATTTAAAAAATAAAGTAAAAACCGCAAATAAAATCGTAGAAAATTAGCAAAAGCTACAATGGAAAGGTAATATTATAAATACCATTTTTGTAATTTTTATTCAATTTTATCCATTTTATTCGGGGCAATACGGGCTATAATATATTTAGTAAAAAATATATATTAATGTCGTTGGTCATATAATCCGCCCGCCCCTGATTTTTTTCCCTCCTCACAATACCGTCCATAGTAAATATTAAAACTAAACTTAAAAACGCAAATAAAATCGTAGAAATTTAAGAAAAACTGCAATGGAAAGGTAATATTATAAATACCATTTTTACGATTTTTACTCATTTTTAATCCTTTTAATCTGGCCGATGCGGCCAGATTTATTACTCCCTATAATATAAGAAACCCAATGGTCACATGATTAGCCCGCATCTGATTTTTTCCCCGCCCAACTCCATCCGCAGTAAATTTTACAAATAATATATATAATACAAATAAAATCGTAAAAATATAATAAAAGCTGTTATAAAAAGGTAAAGTCATGAATATCATTTTTACAATTTATATTTATTTTTAAGTATTTTTATTTAGGCGGATGCGGGCAGTAATAGCTCTACACTTTGGGGTACGCACAGACCGAATATTATTAGATAACCTTTTTTTGCCAAGAACTCTTAGGTCCCTTAATAATTAACTGATAAGATTATAACTTTTTTTTAAAGTTATTAATAAGGGTTTTTAAATATTATAAAATAATTAGAAAAATCGTATATATTTTGTATATTAATGCCTTAAAAAGCTTTATTTTAGAAGGTGGTTTTTTATTTAATTAGGAAGGACTCCATAGTTTTCGACTTTTAAGCCAGTTGCCCCCTGTAAGTCTTAATAATTCCTTACGGGCTCAATGATTTTAGAAAGCGAATACTTCGCTCGCTTACGCTCAATACGTATTCCCAGTAATAAAAGTTCTTAATAGTGGGATTTCAAATAAGGGAGGGTTAAAAGATAATTGCTCGGCTTTTCGTTTATATAATAAGGTTTAGGCTTTATTAATACTGTGGGGTATTTTTGCTCTCGAAAATTCTTCTTAGGCCTAAGGCTTATTTATAAGGTATTGTTTGCCTTTCATTATTATAATAATATTGTGGTAAAAAAGGCTTTGCCGCGCCTTACCTTAAAAATATATTATAATAAATTTAAATGGTGGAATAATTTTGAAAATTAACATAATTTATAAAGAATAAAAAAGATTACAAGAATTAGGCTTTAAATAGGGTTTTTAAAGGGTAATATAATATAAAACTATTTTTGAAAAACTTTAGGCTGGTAAATTATAAACGGTCCTTTAAAATTAAAAATAATAATAATGGTAATACTATTTAGGCCTTTTAAATATAATCGTGGGATTTTTATAATTTAAAGTAAAGAACTTATATAATTTCCTTAATAATTACCTTTTTATTTTCCGGGTATTAATATTGTCCTTTCGGGGCCCTAATAGGTCCCGTTCCTTATATCCCGCGCCTTATATTTAAAAATTTTAAGTTTTATAGGTATACCGCTTTACCGTTTTCCTTCATGACTTTACCACTTATTATTAATTAATCCGCTTTTAATAATTATTATTTTGCCGACTTTTTATAAGGCCGGGCGTAATATTGGTTAATTTATTGAGGCTAAAAGGCCTCGCCTTACTTTTCCCCAAGCTTTAAATCTCCCATAATTTTCGTACCGTATATTTATCCCCCCCCTTTGGCCGCTTTTTCGGGTAAAGGAGATTGGGTGCCCTTAAAAGGGTGGGGAATTAATTATAATTTTATAGGTGGAAGCCTAAAAGTTTAGCGTTTATAGTTTATAAATTATTATAATCGCCATATTTCCCTTTAATTACGGTCCGATTATAATAAAGCGTGGGATCCCTAAACCTTTCCCAAATAAGTTCAGTTTTCGAACTTTCTCCTTTTTTTTTCTGGTAAGGCCTGTATCGAATTACCCTTATATTAAATCCCTTAAAAACGGATCGACCTTAGTTTAAACGGGCAATTTATATTTTTCCAAGCCCTTTAAGGGATATTTCCCCTGGTATTTTTTAAATCGGGCACGGGGTTTAATATTGATAATAAAGAATAAAACTTAATTTAAAAAACGCTAGGGTTAGGCCTTTTTTAAAAAAACAACTTCATAATTATAAAAAATAGTATTTATTTTCCCTTATATTTTAAAGCGCTTGGTGGCTTTAATCCTTCCTTTTTTCTATACCCTTTAAGGAGCGCCGAAGCTACTTTATAATTCCTATTTATATTTACGGGGCTTTAACCGGGCTCATGTAAATTATTCTTCCGCCATATAATTTCTGGGATTTTTTGTAATTATAATAAGCCCCTATAAACCAAGCCCGGTTATTATTTATTTCTTCCGGCCTATAAATAAAATATTACTAATGCTTCATTTTGCCTGCTTTTTCTTAAATCGGGTTAAAATACCTCCGTAATTTCCACCTTAATATTATTATTCCCTTAACCGGAATTACGTAAATTATCCCTCTGCTATATAACTTTTGGGATCCTTTATAATTGTAGGTAGGGTTATAATACGGGCCAGTTTTAGGGGCGCCTTATTTAGCCCTTAAGCTTTTGCGGTAACTTTAACCGGGCCTAATTATCCCTTTTTCTTAAAACCTTTTTTAATATTAAAAGGGCATTCCTGTTATTTTCCCCCTTATTTTAAATTTAACCGGAATTACGTAAATTATCCCTCCGCTACGCAGTTTTTGGGATTTTTTATAACCGTAATGCCTTCGGAGCTTAAGCTGGGCTTATAAGAATATTCCTCTTATTTAAAAGTAAAACTGTAATGCTGCTTTTTTTATACTCATTAATACTTTTAATAATCCCTTTTTTTGCTCCTTTTATAATCGAGTGAATAAAGGCTTCCTCATTAAATCGCGCCTTAATTTTATGCCGGACTTTCGTAATATAATGGGCGTTTAATTATTTATTAGCCTTTAATATTTCGCTTATAGTGTAGCGGTGCCGGAGGTATTCCCCGCTGCATTTATACCAAAGACCGGCGCCCGGCGCAATTACTTAAATAATTAATTTAAAGCCCCAAAATAATCCTGTATAGGATTATATAAAAAGCCAAAAGGACCCCCGGGACTTATAGGACTTTTAGAAGGGTAATAAACCATGGCGGTAAAAACTTAATTATAAAAATATAATTATTATTTAATATATTATACTTTCCCCTAAATATTATATTATCGTTTAAAAATAATCCTATATAGGATTATTCCATATTTTCCAAAGTATTACTATTTTTAAATAAATAATTAAAGCTTTAATTAAACCAAATAGCTTGGTTTTAAACACCGACCATATAATAAGATTATTAAACCTATTCCCCGTTATATTTTTTAAAAGTTTAACCAGGATTTATAAATTTAAAATTTAATAATAAGCCTGCATTTTTTAGGATTAAAATCCAAGGAATTCCTTTATTATTTTTTCCCCCTAATTAATTTAGATTAATAATTATAATTAGGGAATAATATTATACGGGATTATATTAATAAGTATCAATAAAAATTCGCGGAAATTATTATATTAAGGTGGAAAAACCCTTTTACGGTATACCGGTAAAAAGTTCGTAATATTTATATTATAAAAAGCCAAAACGGATATTTAGATTATAATAAAATTAAAAACCAACTAATACGCTGCATTATAAAAGTTTAAAAAATCGCGCAAATTATACTTTTTAAAGGGGGCAGTTATTTTTTTATAATAATAAAAACGTAATATTCGGCTAAGAATAAATTACCCTTAAAATAAAATAAGCATAATAAATTAAGGGTAATAATAAATAAAGCTAGGCAAACCTATATAATATATAAAGCTTAAAAGCCTTTCGAAAACCAACCACTTATATTTTAAATAGTTTATTATTACGGAAAAACCAGGGAATATATTTTTGAAAAAAAAACAAATAATGCGGAAACTTTACGGTACCATGGGATTACCCTGGTAATATTGCAAACCTATAAGGGCTAAAGCCAAATAATAGGAATTCGATTCCGGAATAGGCCCGGTGCCGGTTAAAAGCGCGTATATAATCGCGATAAAAAGGGCAAAAAAGGATTAGGCTTTAAATATTAAATAAAACTGTACACCCTTATTATACCCCTATAAGTAAAATAATAAAGATTAATAAATAATTAAACCCCTATTATATTATAAAAATCCGCCGTAAAATTAAGGGGCAATATAATAAAAAAACCTTTATTTATTCGGTTATAAAAGGAATAAAGGAAGGGATTATTAAAAGTATTAATACGTATAAAGAAAAGTAGGATTATAATCCTATTTTTAAATAAAAGGAATATTTTTATAAGCCCAGTTTAAGCTTCGAGGGTATTATAATTATAAAGGATTTTAAAAGTTATATAGCGGAGGGACAATTTATGCAATTCCGATTAAACTTAAAATAAGGGGAAAAGTAATAAAAATGCCCTTATTTTAAGAAAAGAAATTAAAAAAAAGGGATAATTAAGGCTGGTTAAAATTACCGCAAAAGCTTAGGGATTAAATAAGGCGCCCATAAACTGGCCCATATTATAATCCTACCTACGGTTATAAAAAGAATCCTAAAAATTATATAACGGAGGGATAATTTACGTAATTCCGATTAAAGGAATAATAATATTAAGGTAAAGATTACGGAGGTATTTTAACCAATTTGGAAAAAAATAGGTAAAGTTAAATAATATTAGTATTTTATTTATAGGCAGGAGAAAATATATAATAACCGGGCTTGGTTTATAAGGGGCTTATTATAATTGCGAAGGATTTTAAAAAGGGCGTGGCGGAAGGATAATTTATATAATCCCGGTTAAGACCCTGTAAGTAAAAAACAGGAATTATACAGTACCTTTGCCGCTCCTTAAAGGGCATAAAAAAAGGTTTAAAACCACCAAGCGCTTTAAAATATAGGGGAACATGGATACTATTTTTTATAACCATTAAATTATTTTTCGAATAAAGGCCCAACCCCCCCCCCATCGTTTCCTAGGTTAAGTTTTGCTTTTTATTATTAATATTAAACCCCGTGCCCGATTTAATAAATACCAGGGGAAATATCCCTTAAAGGGCTTGGAAAAATATAAATTGCCCGTTTAAACTAAGGTCGATCCCCTCCTAAGGAATTTGGTATAAGGGTAATCCTGTACAGGCCTTATTAAAAAAAAAAATTATAAGAATGAAACTTATTTGGGAAACGTTTAGGGGTCCCACGCTTTATTACGATTGGACCGTAATTAAAGGAAAATATGGCGATTATAATAATTTATAAATTATAAACGCCAGATTTTTAGGCTACCACCTATAGAACCATGATTAATTCCCCACCCCCTTTAAGGGCGCCCAATCTTTTTTACCTAAAAAAGCGGCTAAAAAGGGGGGATAAATATACGGTAAGGAAATTATAAAAAATTTGGGGCTTAGGGAAAAATAAGGCGAGGCCTTTCAGCCTAAATAAATTAACCAATATTATGCCCGGCCTTATAAAAAGCCGGCAAGCGAATAATTACCAGGAGCGGATTAATTAATAATAAGGGGTAAGGTGATTAAAGAGAATGGTAAAACGGTATGCCTACGAAGAATAAGGTTTTTTAACGTAAGGCGCGGAATATAAGGGATAAAACCTCTTAAGGCCCCCAAAAAATTATATTAATACCCGGAAAATGGGAAGATAATTATTAAGAAAATTATATAGGTTTTTTATTTCGAGTTATAAAAATCCCACGATTACGTTTAAAAGGCCTAAAAAGCATTACCACCACCATTATTTTTAATTTTAAAAGACCGTTTATAATTCTTTAATTTAAGGCTATGGAAAAATAATCCTATATTATACTACCCCCTAAAACCCTATTTAAATCCTAACTCTTATAATCTTTTTTATTTTTTATAAATTATTCTAATTCCTAAAAATTATTCTATTATTTAAATTTATTATATCCCATTTTTAAGGTAAAGCGCGGCGAAGGCTTTTTTACCAAAATATTATTATAATAAAGGAAGGTAAAAAACGCCTTATAAATAAGCCTTAGGCCTAAAAATAATATTTAAAAGCGGAAATACCCGAAAGCGCTAATAAAGTTTAAATCTTACCATATAAATAAAAAGCCGAGCGATTATCTTTTAACCCTCCCTTATTTAAAATCCCGCTATTAAAAACTCTTTTTATATTAATACCCCGGGCAAAATATAATATAAATGTTTTTTTAATATTTTAAAGGATAAAACGAATATTATTCCCCGGTTAATTTATAAAAGTAATATTTAATATTAATTAATATAATCCTTATAAAATAAACCAATATATTATGGTCCGATTACCGTTACCGCTCCCTGGTATATAGGAAAGCGTAATATTTAATAAAAATAATATTTCCTAATATATATATTAATTAAATCGGATATTTAAATAAGCAGTACTTATAAATAATGCGCAAAAAACAAATTATATTATATAATATTATATTAGTACTTATATTTAACCAGTCGAATCGCTCGCCATAGGAAAAATATAAATTAAAGCGAAAAAGGCCCTAAAAACGGAATTTGCAAATAGGGATACCTTCCAGGAAGGCCGTAATATAATAAACCTAAAGCGCTTCGCCTATTAAAACTGGCCTATAAAAAACATTAATTAATAACGGTTATATATTACGGGGTGGAAATGCCGGCTCGCTTAATATAAGAAAAACCACACGGGTTATATTAATAATATTATTTTATCGAACGCGTTCCTAAACGCCTTTAATAATATATTATAGGCTTAATTATATAATTTTATAAGGATTATAAATAATAATCTATACCTCGGAACCCACGAGGAATTTTTTTAAAAACTTAAAGCGTTTCTGGATTAGTATAAAAAGACGATAAAGCTGTTCGGAAATAAGTTTTAATAGGAAAAAAGAGGGACCACCGCCCGCGCTGAGAAAGCCGCGCATAACCCTATTAACCCTTAATTTTAATAAGCCAATCGATATAATATAATTAAAATGACCTAAAGGAACCAGACCGACCCCCGCGATTTACCGCCCGCGCTCCGATTATAAGGAAGCGATAAAGTACTTATTAACCGATTAATCCTGCCCAAAGTAATTAAATCAAACCTAATTAAAAAGCTAAATATTTTAAATATAATTAATATATATATATTATTAAATTAAAGAAATAGGCGAAAAAGTAAAGCTGGTATTAAATAATAGTAGAATTAGGAAAAATAAGCCTTAATACGAAAGCCATTATAAATATAATCCTAATTAAACCTATTAAATTAAACGGGACCATATGCGGGGATTTTATTACGTTTAGGCCGAATTCCCTTAAAAAATTAAAATAATTTCTTTAAAAATTTTAAAGGTATAAGCACTCCCTATATTAATAACCAGTTTTAATAAAAGGCCCCAGTATTAAACCAAGGCAATAAAATACTATTAATATTTAAAAAGTAATTATATATTATATAATTATTTATAAAACGTTTAAAATCGAATTAACGGAATCGTTTATAAATACCCCTTCCATCGAACATTAAAATAGGATTTCGAAAAAAGCGAATATAATACCTGGCCTATTAAAATATTTAATAATATAATTACGGAAAAAGTATTAATAAAAATAATATTTTTACGGTATTATAAATAAAAGAAGGTGCCTAAGGATTAATGCGATGGGGTATAAAAGGTTTAAAATATAATTATAAGAAACCCCTGGTTTTTAAAGAATACGCCTAGCTTAATTAATAAAAAGGACCAAATACCTTAAATACGCCAGTTATAAATAAACCTAGCCGAAGAGGTTTATAAAATACCCAGGAATAATAGTATTTAATATAATTAACCATTTATTATAATAAAAGGCAAGGCAGTAACGATTAAGGAGTATTTATAGGAAAATTGGGAGAATATAAAAGCGGAAATAATAACGGAAACCCTTATTATTAATATTTATAATAAAACGGCGCAAACGGCTTTTAATTATAATTAAAAAGGAATTAAAAAAGGACGAGTCAGGCCCTCGAAAAAAGCAAGAGTGGAAAATAAGGTTAAAGCGGTTAGGGAAAAAAAAGGCGCCAAAGAAAAAGAAAAGGATTCTGGCCACGAAAAAGTATTAGGTATAATAAAGGAGAAGATGGAACGCAGTATATAAAAGGAAAAAAAGGCGCCCTTAGGTAATAAATATAAAAACCCCTTAAAATTTATAAACCTAGTTTTTTAAAAGGTAATAGAAAAATAATTTATAAAGATTATAAAAAGGCCTTACGGGTTAATAATTATAAAGGTATTATAAATATCGTAATTTATAAGGATAATTTTATAGGAAAAATTGGTAAATAAAATAAGGGTAAAGGAAATTATTAACGAAATTATTTATAAGGGTAAAAAGCCAAAAGGATACCGATAGGTAATTTTAAATAGGCCTAATATTTATTAAGTGGTTAAAATAAAGGCACGCTTTATTAATAATATACCCCTAAAAGAATTAAAATTTACGGACCTTATATATATTTAATTATATTAATAATATAAGCGTATAAACTTTAGGGTTTTATTTATAAACCTACCAGGCGGCCTAAACGCGGTAATATTAAAGGGAAAAAAGGCAATCTTTTATTTAATTAATATTCCTAGCCTATTAATATTAATCCCCTTAATAATGCCCTTTTTCCTGTACCCAAGCCCGTATTTATTAATACGTATAAAAGGGCCAAAAAATAAGCTGGCCAGGGTTATTATCAATATAGGCGCGAAAGCCAATATTTTAAAATAAACCTATGCCTAAAAATACGGCTTTAAAACTTACCAGGCGCGAATTGCGTTTTCCGGTTATAATGGCCAAAAGATTAATTTAGCCTTGGTTATACGGTAATAGGTGCACGTTTTTTTAAAACCTAAACGTATTATATAAAACTTTTTTATACTAAAGGAAAATCGAAAAGGGGCGTTAAAAGTAATATTAGGAATACCTTTTATTATAATAACGGGATGGAAATAACATTATAATAAAAAGCGTAATGTATTAATCGGAAAGCTTAAAATAAAAGGAAATAATTATATTATTATTATTATAAACCTAACCCTAATAAAAGAATATAAAAGAATACTTTATAATATTTATCCTTAAGGAATAAAGGTTTTTAGGAAAATGCAGGAAATCCTTTTAATTCGACCAATAAAAAAAAAGGCCAATTTGGGATTAGGGAAACCCCGTACTGGTAAAATCGAAATCCCTGCTTATATAATAAAAATTTTAAATTCAAATAACGAAAAAATAATAGTTTAATTTTTTATAAAGAAAATTAAGCGCCTTATAAAAAGGTTTAAGGAGAATATGATTATAAAGGGGTATATTAATGGGCCGTAAGGAGGGGAAAACCTCCTAAATAAAAAAATCTGGACCGGAGAATTAAATATAAAGATTACCCTTTATTAATTAAAAGGGTAAGGGCGTAGGAAGCCTTATAATTACCCACGGAACCCTAATTATAAAAAAGAAACTATTAAAAAAAGGCTAAACGTGTTTTTAAAAAAGTATCATAAGGGTAATAATCGGAAATTGCGAAATAATAAAAGGAGAATATAAGACTTATTATTAATAAAATCCTACGCGTTGGTAAAGCCCAAAAGGCATTTCTCCTTAATAATACCAATATTATTAATATTTTTATTATATATAAATGTATGGCGGATAAAATAAAGCGCGTGAATATTCGAGTGAGGTATAAAGCGGCCCCCATAAACCTGGACTGGTATAAAAAAAAGTGGGAAAAAAATAAACTATTAAAAAAAATCGTAATAATATTAAATAAAACGAATATATTTGCCCATAATTATATAAGGTAAGGTGCAGCGGCACCAGGCTTATATTAAAAAAAAGGAATAAAATTTTAAAATCCCTCGGAAAATTATAAAGGGAAAAATAAAGGATATTTATAAATATACTTATAAATAAAAAATAAATATTGGTATAGTTTTGGGAATATTTAGGCAAAATTAATACGGTACCTTATATAGGGTGGTAGGTTAAAAGTATTCCTATCCCTAAGGTATTAATAATGGTAATAATTAAAATATTCGAAAAGCAAAAAAAAAAGGGGATAATTAAGGCAAGACAAACGGCGTACCGTAACTCCTAGTTCCTAATTAAAAAAAAAATGGGAAGTACCGCTTAATTAACTTAGCGGAAAGGCTTAATTCGGTTATAACTTATAATACTTTTATACCTTTAATTATCAATAAGTTTATAAAAAATATAACCTATTACCAGTTTATTTTACTCCTGGATTTTTACTCCGAATATAACCAAATAGTACTCGATTTAAAATCCTAAAATTATATTACCTTTATAATATTCGCCGGCCTATTAAAAATAACCACGCTTTCGTAAAAAGGAATAAATAATATTGCTTAATTTTATAGGATTATCTTATTATTCCCCTAGGTTTTATTCTAATAATATACAAAATATTTATTAATAATATTACGGTTAAACGTTTTATTATTACGTATAATGGGCGAGAAATTTACCCAGGGGTACGGTAATATATAGCCGAATATATTTGGAATTTAAATTAAGTATTATTACGGAATAAACTGGCCGGGACCATAATCGTTATAATTAAATCCAAATGGTATTAAAAATTAGCCGTAGTAATAGGTTTTATATACGGAACGAATAGCCGTAATTCTAAATAGGCCAAGATTATTAAAATTAAAAAATGGACAATCTTTAAAAATACATCGAATATTAAAAGATTTATTAATATAATGGTCTTTTACCAAATATTTATTAAGGATTTTATTTATATTATTAAACCCTTATACGAACTTACCCGTATAGGGGCGCAGTTTATTTAGGAGAAAAAATATATAAAAGTAATGGAGATTTATAAATAAGCCTTAATATTGCCCCCAGTTTTAATTAAAATTAATTACTCCCCGGAGGCAGGGCGTATTATTATTAAAACAAACGCATTAAGAACCGGATAGGGGGCATGGATTGGCCAAAAGAAAAAAAAAGGTCCTAATGGCGAGGTATAAGTCCGGCTATTAAAAAAAAGCCGAAGGAATATACCATTCGGCCAAGCTGGAATATAAGGGGCTGCTTATAGCTTTAAAGCGATTACGGAATTACCTATATGGCGCGCATATTACCCTTAGGATAAATACGGCTAATATAATATATTAATTTAATAATAATATTATTAATTTACCCGAAGCACTTATTATTAAATAAATCGTATAAATACGGTAATTCGATTTTAATGTGGAGTATATATTAAAAAATATAAATATTATAATGAACGTATTATTATAAAAGCCCCTAGCACCCGTAAACGAAAAAAATAATAAATTAGAGGAAAATATCGAAAATTTTATTAATATATAATTGTATGCGCTTAGGATTGTATAAAATTAAAGGGATATTAAAATTCTGCGAGGAAAAATATAAAGTAATAAATTTTAAAAAATAATGTATTTCCTTACCACCTTAAAAAAACCGAGCAATATTTTTTATAAATTATTCCTGCGTTAAAAAAGAAAGGCTTTAAATTATTTAATAAGGGACCGGAAATTTTCGCGTAAAACCTTAAAGGGTAAATTATAATTATAATTAATAATTAATAATAATTAAATCCGGAAATATATTATTTAAAATAATTATATTTATAAAGGGTATAAAAATAAAACGCCATATTTAATTTTATTATTTAATATTATTATTAAAAAGAATATTAAAAGCAGGTATAAAAGGTATTAAAAACCTGCCCAATATATTAAAAATAAAACCCTTAAAGGTTTAAAATACCGTTAAAAATTTTTAACTTTATTTTAACCCCCTTTTTTAAAATTTCGCTTAATATTTTTTAAATATTATTAAGGAAAGGGTATATTTACGTTATATAGGCCAGATATAATTTAATAGGATGTATTAAAGGGTAATTATTATAAAAAACCACCGTATGGTAAATAGCCAATTTTGTTTAATAAAATATAATTTATAAGTATGGGATATATGGGAAATTAATAATTAATAAAGGACCGGAGAACCGAGGGTTTTTAAATAATTTTATAAAGCGAATAGGCCTGGTTAAAATTACGGTATTGGCGTATAATTTATAATCGTAAGGGGGAATAAAATACTATTATTTAAACATTAAGGATATTTTATTAAAATTAGGCGGCAGTTGGGTTAACGCGTACCCAGGGGTATTAATAGTATAAAAAGTTATAATAAACCAAATTATAGGATTTTCCCCATACGTATTATTATACGGTTAAAAAATGGTTACCCTTATTAAAATAACGCTCCCTATTTAAAAAATAATTATTTAAAAAAATAATATACCCTACGCGGATTTTTTAATGGAAAGGAGCCGGGCAATGGAACGGAAAGAAACGGACTTGGCGGAGGTAGCCCAAATCTTATAACGGAATAAAAAAGCCAGGGCCAAATACGTAAATAAGAAAAATAACGGAAAAATAAGAAAGATTTTATTAGAAAAAGGGGATTTAATATTATAATGAATATTAATTATAGGAGTTAAAAGTATAAAGGATAAGTAAAACCTTTAATAAATAGGACCCTATATTATTTATAAGTTTTCGAATAAAGGAAAAACGGTATAGTTTAGGGAACCTTATAAAGGGAGCCCTCCCTTTAAACGTATAATCGGGAATAATAAAATTAAAAAATTTATTTAAAAGAACGGATGGTAAAGTAAGCCGGCAGGAATTAATAATAATACCTGGAAAAAATAAAACTCTTATTTAAAATGGAATAATAAATTAAAAGACGATTATATAGGATTAAATAATAAGGAGGATAATTTAAAAGGCCATATCGGGGATAATATATTAAAAAGTTTAGGTAAGGATTAATACCGAACGGTAATATTTTATAGTAACGATTAGGAAAAAAAAAATTTTTTAACCAAACGTATTATTATAATATTACGGCTAAGAAAACCACGCAATATAAAAAAACTAAAAAACGAAGAGCGGGAATCGGGGAAAGTACCTTTTTTAAAAATAATGAAAAAAGTACGATTCCAAATCCTAATAATAATCACGGAAGAATTCGGTAATATTCCTTTTATGGAGGAATAAAGCTATATAGTATTACGAGATCTTTAAAGGAATTACCATATAAAAAAACCAAATATTATGAAAGGACCCAGTAAAAACCACATACCTAAAGCTCCGTTAATAACCCGAGGGGTATATACGCATATATAAAAAAAACCATATCCCCTTATTTAAAAGTTTAAAAGGGAATATTTTTACGCTTCCTTTTTTCCGTTCTTATACTAAACCTTATAAATAAAATTAAAAACCGGCTTAAACCGGGTCCTTTTAATAAGGCTCGAGGATAATTTTGGCGGAAAAATACCAAGCTAAAAGGCCTAAACGGTATCGTGCCTAAAAGGTATTTTAATTTTAAAAACCGTAACCGTACGCTAGGGTGGTTAATTTAGGGGGATTAGATTAAAGAAAAAGGTAAAAAAGGATCTTTTAAATAAACCCTGGGAAAAAAAGCCCGGGCGGGTTTATTATATAATGCTAAATTAACGAAAGGTTTAAGGTAATAAAGGGGATAAAGGGAGCCGAGTAAAGCCGCTGGAATTAATGGTTAGGTTTTAAAATATTTAATTAATACGGCCTCGCGGCCTAACCGGTAAAATAAAAAAAGCAGGAGCAATTACCAGGGAAATTAAAATTAAATAACCCTATATAAAACTAATAATTTAAAAGGAATATACCTAAAAAAGGGCTTCGGGCAGTAATAAAAGTGGTATTAATTAAAAGGGCCGTTTAATTATAAGCAAAACGCTTAATAATCCGAGTGCGGTTTTTCGGAATATAAGCCCCGGGCCCCTTTATAAAAGGAGAAAAAATATAAGGGTAAGGGAAAATAAAGGTTATATAATAAGGTATAAAAAAAGGAAAAGGTTAATTTATAAATATAATAGGTTTAAAAAAACCAAAAGGTTTATTGGCCATTGGTAAATACCGAATAAAAGTTAAAAAATTAGGGAGCCCTTTATAAATTTTCTTATTATTATTTTAATTAAAATGGGATATATTTTAAAAGGATTAGGGAATAAATTAAAGAAAGGAGGTAATAAAGGGAGCGAGTATTTAAGGGAAAAAGGGCTCGGAAAAAGGAAAAAAAATAAGGAATATATAAAAAAAAAAGCATTATAGGGAGAAAAAAGGCACCGATAAAAAGTATATAGGAGAAAGGATTATCGAAGGTATAGGAGGAAAAAAAGGGAAAAAAGTTAGGCCAAAATATTTATATAATTATTCGATTAAAAATGGGAGGCCCGTTAATAATTATAAAAATTATAAGAATTATAAGGGTA
>JAKWBI020000638.1:0-26680 GCA_022664585.2 Zalerion maritima | reverse complement strand
AATTATTTAAGCAATTGCGCCGGGCGCCGGTCTTTGGTACAAATGCAGCGGGGGATACCTCCGGCACCGCTATAATCGCATTAGCGATTTTCACGATATGTGTGCCGGATATTACGTATTCCCACACCTTACTTCCTGCGTGGAAGTACCGCATATTAATATTTATTTTATTTCTGGCATTTTATTTAGGCATTATATTATTTTAAAAAAGGTTTATGTCAGGTAAATTCACGGTTAGGAAAAATGAAGTATGGTAACCACACTTTTCACCTTCTGAGCCACTTCCCCCCTGTAACTCTTAGTAATCCCTCACCTGCTCAATGATTTTAGAAAGCGAATACTTCGCTCGCTTACGCTCACTACGTATTCCCAATAAATATGTACGGCGTAATAGGGGTAATAATAATATTATAAATAGCTTCCCTATACGCCCTTCCAATATACCAAAACAATATTAATACAACCACCAATTAACCTTATTATACCACCTTTATAAATAACCTAATTTAACCTCTTATATTTAATAATTAAAAGTTTAATTAACTGCGCCGAATTATAATATACCTTCCTTAAGATCGATTATATAACTCCGCTAAATTACCCCTTTATTATTAATATAAGCGATATTATTTTAAATATTCCCCTTAAATGGGAAACCTGGGACAAATAATTCCGCACCAGGGCCATCGATTCCGCCTTATGGGCTAATATCGACCCTTCCACGCAGGGCAAACCATTTTTTAATAACCCCCGTATACATAATTATAATAATTTCCCATAGGGGAATTTATAAAGGTTTACCTAAACTATTATGGAAAACCTAATAATATTTATTAAAATATTAATTGGCCTTTTTAACTTATAAAATAACGCGCCTATATATATTTTAATAAACGATTATATTAAACCAGTTTTTAATTTCCTCGAATTTAGCCTAAAATACCAAAAGGCGTACCAATTCTTTATTATAAATTATAATTATAAATGCATATATTATAAGGAATAAAAGAAATTTATTTAAAAGCTTCGCGTATGGATTATAAAAATTATAATAATACCCTACTAAAACGCCTATTATAATTTAAATAAATCCTTATAAATTTGGTATTTTAACCTTCGCAAATATATTAAGCTTATCGAAATATATATAAAAAATATAATAAAAAACTTATATTCCTAAACCATCGCATTATTAAGGTATTAATCACGAAATTTTTATATATGGCTTTAAAATTAAACCAATATTATAATAAAACTTATTAAGCGGTAGAATTTAATTACCACACGACCCTAAATATAATTACGCGGTTTTATGGCCGCTGTACGCCAAATTAAACCCTTGTGGGTTATATTTTATAAACCGTTTTATTAATCCAGGATTCTTAATAATACCCTTAAATATTTAACCGTAATAAACGATTTTAAAGACTAATTATTTAAAGAAATGGCGGATAATAGGGGCCGCGTAAAAAAAGGGGCCTTTTACTCGTAAAAAGGCCATAAAAACGATAAAAAACGCGGATAAAACCCTTAGGGTAATATCGATAAATCCCCTAATAAAAAACGAGCAAAATCGAAGCCAAGATTAAAATAAAGCGACCGAACGCCTGGCAAAAAGTTATAATATCCCTACCAGCGTTATTTTTACAAACCCGAAAGGTGCCTATACCTTTACCCTAAGCGCCGTCCTTAAGAATAAAAGGGCTTACCAGAATTCCACGCTAATATTCGAAATTATTAATTTAAATATAAAAAATAATTAACCACCCCTTTTTTTATTAAACGTATTAAAAAATTAAACGAAAATTAATTAATATATTAAATAGCGGCTTATATAATGGGGGATAAAAAGTAAAATACCGAGGAATATCCTTTTTAAAACTTAGCCATCCTGGACTTAAGGATTAATTTTAATATTTTTATTAATAAATTATACTTTTATAATTATTACCGCTCCACCTATGGTAATTACCTTTAGGCAAGGGATTTTAAAATCCCTATTCGGGAATACGGAACCGTATTTATTCGGATATAAACCCTTAATTTTACCTAATATATTAGCCGAATATTAATATTATTAAAAATTATATATTACCCCGCCTTTATATATAATATTATATCCCTCCGTAATTTATATATATAAGATTATTAATGGGATTAAAGCCCTGGTAACGATTATTTTAAATATTTTAATAAAATATTTATAATATAATTTCTCGACCAGTATAACCAATTTATTTTAAAGCACGTACCCCTTTTTTATACACGCTTGGGCCTTATATAAGGTACCTTTTTTATATACCATAAGGTTTTAAAAAAAAAAATAAAACTTATATATATTATACGCCTTACGGAAACCATATACCTAAAAAGTATTTAAATAATACCTCCGTTTAAATTACCCAGGTTCCGAGCCATTTTAAAGATTAATTAATTATTTAATTAATATTAGGATTAAAAGGCCTATTATAACGGAATATTAATAATATATTATTAATAAAACCAAATAATAAATCTAATAATTCCAATAAGTATTAATTAAAAGGGCGGGTAAGCGTATAATACTGGATTTTTATAATTATATAAAGGATTATAATAATAATATAAATTTATTTTTTTTAATTAATAAATATACGGGAATATTTTGGGATTATTACCTTAAAACCGTAAAAGTAATACCCTAATATAGGCTTTAAAAAACTTTTTTAAAATATAGGTAATTTAATATTAATTCCTAATTAAGATTATTAAATTAAATAACGAGATCGTTATTTAATATCCCAGGGTTAAAAAAATGGTCGAAAAAAAAGGACGCCGTATTAAGGCTTTTGCATTATTTACTTAGGCGTAAAACGGGCTGGCAAAAAGAATAGGTGGATTAATAAAGCAAAAAGCTCGAGCTATAAAAGGAAATTTTCCTAAAAAACTCTGGCCCGAAATTATTAAATTAACCGTTTACCTTTTTAACCGTATTTTTATATATAACCGTAAATAATAAAATCCATTTAAAAAGTTCTACGGTAATAAGCCTTTAAATATATATTTTAGGGTTTACGAATATATTACCTACGCTATAATAACCATAACTTTTAAAAAAAAAAGCCCGTTATTATAAATTAAATTCAAAAGCTTAAATCGGGTACCTTATAGGGTACTTTTTAATTAATTAATATTATATTTGGATTTTTTTCCTTTATCGAATTATTATTACCTAAAATATTATTTTTAATAAGTTTATAATATATAATAGGAAGGCCTAAATATTAAAAAATAATCTCCGAATTTTAAATATGGATAATATTTCCTAATTAATTAATCGTATTATAATTAAATACCAAAAAACGGGAATTTAATCCTTTTTTTATAATGGCTTAAAAAAAGCCGATTGGCTTAATAATCCCGCCATGAAAAAATTATAAGGGGATTATAAAAACATTATTGGGGAAATATAAAATATTAAATTAATAATCGTAATAAATAATTTAAATAAATATATAAAATTATACTTCGAACTGTTTTTTATACCTCCCCAAATACCTTTAAGCTTAATATTTACCGCCTTCTTTATAATTACCAAAAAGAATAATAAAAAATAATACGGTAAAAAGCTCCAGCCCTGGGAATATATATTTCTGGCGGGTATAAGCGCGTACCTAATTATTTTAATTAATGGTTAAATTATAATATTAAAAAACCGCTATTAAGCGATTAAATAAAAAGCTCTTATATTACCACCCAAAACCCAAGTTTTTAAATAAACGGATATTCGCGAAAAAATTAAATCCGAAATATTAATTCATAAAAGTATATTAAAACCTTCTCTATAATCTTTCCGCGATTATTTTAAATATAATATAATGGAAAAGTTTAAATAAATAACAACGCTTTATTTTAAAAACCACGGTATAGCGTATATTTAAGATTAAATTCCAATTATAAATATTCCATATTACGCGTAAATATTAAACTATATATAAATATATATTTATAAATTTACCCTTAATAAATATTTAATTAAATATAAGGCACGCCTTATTATTAAAGGAAACCAAAAAGCGAAATATTGCTTTAAAAAAACGTATATTATTATATTAATTATATAAAATTTCCGCATAATTATCGCCATAGCTATATATTATAATTTAAATATAATCCAATATAATATAATTAATATATTTATTTAAACCATACTAAGCGAACCGGTTTATATATATATAGCGTCAGGGTATAAAACCCATGGCTATATTTTTAAACTCCGAAAGGCCATATATGGATTATATAAATTACCTAAATTATAATAAAACACCTTTATTAAAAAATTTACCAAGCGAGATTTCGAGCCTATTTTTAATAAACCTTATTATATAATTAAAAATAAACTAATAATCTTTTATTATATAAATAATTTTGTATTAATATATTTAAAGGAAAAGAGGACCGAAGCTTTATAATTAAATAAAAAACTTAAAAAACAATTCCCTTTTATTAAAGGAAATAACCTTATATAATTTTTAGGCATCGAGATTATCCGCGATTATAAAAAAGGCCTAATTTGGTTTTTACAAACCACTTATGCTTAAAAAATTCATCGATTGGCGAAATCGGACGGTAAGCCTATTATTTTAATAAAACTGGAACGATTAATTTCTTATAAGGGAATTACCACTTTAATGTAAATCCGCAAATATTAAGAAAAGGTTAAATTATTAATATATATTACGATTATTATACGCCCTAATATTATATATACAACGGTATAATTGGCCAGATTTTTAATAAATCCAGGGCCAATATATTTTAAAACGGCGGATTATATACTTAATTATTTTTTCCATAATTTTAATTAATATTTAAAATTTGGTGGCGTATATAATTTGGAAATATTTAATAATACCTCTTTTATTAATAATTTTCCAAACCGTAAAAATACCCAGGCGTATATTATTTATTTATTCGAAGGCCTAATTATATAACGTTTTAATAAATAAAACACGGTTATTATTATTTTAATAAAAGCCGAATTATTAATACTTTCCCAAGCATTAAGGGAATTGATATATATTAATCGTATAATTAAAGGATTAGGGATTAAGCTTTTATCCGAAAGGATTCGCATTTAATATAATAATATATAAACGATTTGTTTTATTATAAAAAAGTACGCCCGTCTTTTAACTTATCTCCGCCATATAAATATATATAACCATTAGTTAAGGTAAAAAATAACCAGGAAAATATTAAATATAATATATATTCCAAATGCGAAAATCCTTACGGATAATTTTACCAAGCCCTTATAATAATGGTCGTTTTTTTTATTTAGGAAAAGGTTTAGGCTAATCCTAAGGCCTGGAGAATCCTTTATTAAAAAAAAGCCGAAATAGGCAGTTTAGCATATAAGCTTTAAATAATAAGTTTATTTATAACCTATTTATATTTTAATTTTTCCATACTTTAAATCTTTCGTATTTTAAATACCTGTCAGATACGCCACTGCGTGTTCGATACGCCACTATTGCGTATCGACTGCGCCACTGCGTATTTACGGCGCCAATGCGTACTAAATACGCTATCGCGTATCTAGTATATTATGGCGTAAAATACGTTATCGCGTATTTTATACGTAACAGGTACATTTATATATATAACTCATAAATATGTACGGCGTAATAAGGGTAATAATAACGCTATAAATAACTTCCCCATATGCCCTTCCAATACACCAATAATAATATTTACACAACCACCAGTTAACCTTATTATGCCACTTTTACAAATAACCTAATTTAACCTCTCATATTTAACAATTAAAAGTCTGATTAATTCCGCCGAATTATAATATACCTTCCTTAAGATTAATTATATAATTCCGCTAAATTACCCCTTTATCGCTAATATAAGCGATATTATTTTAAATACTCCCCTTAAATGGGAGACCTGGGATAAGTAGTTCTGCATTAGGGCCATCGATTCCGCCCTATGGTTTAATATCGACCCTTTTACGCAAGGCAAACCATTCCTTAATAGCCCCCGTATACCTAATTATAATAATTTCCTATAGGGGAATTTATAAAGGTTTACCCAAACCATTATGAAAAACCCAATGGTACTTATTAAAGTGTTAATTGGCCTTTTTAATTTATAAAATAATGCGCCTATATATATTTTAATAAGCGATTATATTAAACCAACTTTTAATTTTCTCGAATTTAGCCTAAAATATTAAAAGGCGTACCAGTTTTTTATTATAAGTTATAATTATAAACGTATATATTATAAAAAATAAAAAAAGCTTATTCGAAAGTTTCGCGTATAAATTATAAAAATTATAGTAATACTTTACCAAAACGCCTATTATAATTTAAATAAATCCTTATAAATTTGGTATTTTAATTTTCGCGAGCACGTTAAGCTTAACGAAATATATATGGAAAATATAACGGAAAACTTATATTCCTAAACCATTATACTATTAAAGTATTAACCATAAGATTTTTATACATGGCTTTAAAATTGGACCAATATTATAATAAAATTTATTAAGCGGTAATATTTAATTATTATATAACCCTAAATATGGCTACGCGGTTTTATAGCCGTTATACGTTAGGTTAAACCCTCGTGGATTATATTTTATAAGCCGTTTTATCGATCCAGGGGTTTCGATAATACCCTTAAATACTTAACTATAATAAACGATTTTAAAGACCAATTATTAAAAAAAAAGGCGAATAATAGGGGCCGCATAAGGAAAGGGGCCTTTTACTCGTAAAAAAACCACAAGGGAGATAAGAAACGCGGACAAAACCCTTAGGGCAATATCGACGAATCCCCCAATAAAAAATAAACAAAATCGAAGCCAAGATTAAAATAAAGCGACCGAGCGCCTGGCAAAAAGTTATAATATTCCTGCCAGCGTTATTTTTATAAACCCGAAAGGTGCTTATACTTTTACCCCGAGCGCCGTCCTTAAAAATAAAAGGGCTTATTAAAATTCCATATTAATATTCGAAACCATTAATCCAAATATAAGGAATAATTAACCACCCCTTTTTTTATTAAACGTATTAAAGAATTAAACGAAAATTAATTAATATATTAAATGGCGGCTTATATGGTGGGGGATAAAAAGCAAAACGCCGAGGAATATTTTCTTCGAAATTTAACCATCCTGGATTTAAGGGCTAATTTTAATATTTTTATTAATAAATTACGCTTTTATAATTATTACCGCTTTACCTATGGTAATTACTTTTAGGCAGGGGACTTTAAAATCCTTATTCGGGGATACGGAACCATATTTATTAGGGTATAAACCCCTGGCTTTACCCGATATATTGGCCGGATATTAATATTATTAAAAATTACGCATTACCCCGGCTTTATATATAATATTATATTCCTTTATAATTTACGTATACGAGATTATTAGTGGGATTAAAGCCCTGGTAATAATTACCTTAGGCGTTTTAATAAAATACTTATAATATAATTCCTCGATTAATATAATTAATTTATTTTAAAGTATATACCCTTTTTTTATATATGCTCGGGCCATATATAAAATACCTTCCTTATATATTATAAGGTTTTAAAAAAAAAAAAAAATTTATATATATTATACGCCTTACGGAGACCATATACCCAGGAGGTATTTAAATAATATTTCCGTTTAAATTACCCAGGTCCCGAGTTATTTTAAAAATTAATTAATTATTTAATTAGCGTTAGGATTAAAGGGCCTACCATAACGGAATATTAATAATATACCGTTAATAAAGCCAAACGATAAATTTAATAACCCTAATAAGTATTAATTAAAAGGGCGGGCAAACGTATAATATTGGATTTTTATAATTATATAAAGGGTTATAATAATAATATAAGTTTATTTTTTTTAATCGATAGGTATACGGGAATATTCTGGGATTATTACCTTAAAAACCGCAAAAATAATACCCTAATATAGGCTTTAAAAAACTTCTTTAAAATATAGGCAACCCAATTTTAATTCCCTATTAAGGTTATTAAATTAAATAACAAGATTATTATTTAATATCCCAGGGTTAAAGAAATGGTCGAAAAAAAAGGACGCCGTATTAAGGCTTTTATATTATATATTTAGGCGCAAAACGGGCTGGTAAAAAGGATAGGTGGACTGGTAAAATAAAAAGCTCGAATTATAAAAGGAAGTTTTTTTAAAAAATTCTGGCCTAAGATTATTAAATTAACCGTTTACCTTTTTAACCGCATTCTTATATATAACCGCAAATGGTAAAGTCCATTTAAAAGACTCCACGATAATAAGCCTTTAAATATATATTTTAAGGTTTACGGATATATTGCCTACGTTATAATAATTATAACTTTTAAAAAAAAAGCCCGTTATTATAAATTAAATTTAAAAGTTTAAATCGGGTACCTTATGGGGTACTTTTTAACCAATTAATATTATATTTAAATTCCTTTTTTTTATCGAATTATTATTACCCGAAATATTACCTTTAACGAATTTATAATATATAATAGAAAGGCCTAAATATTAAAAAATAACCTCCGAGTCTTAAATATGGATAATATTTCCCAATTAGTTAATCGTATTATAATTAAATACCAAGAAACGGGAATTTAATCCTTTTTTTATAATGGCTTAAAAAAAGCCGATTGGCTTAATAACCCCGCCATAAAAAAATTATAAGGGGATTATAAAAACATTACTGGGGAAATATAAAGTATTAAATTAATAGCCGTAATGGATAATTTAAATAAATATATAAAATCGCGCTTCGAATTATTTCCTACACCTTCCCAAATACCTCTAAATTTAATACTTGCCGTCTTTTTTATAATTATTAAAAAAAATAATAAAAAATAATACGGCAAGAAGTTTCAGCCCTGGGAATATATATTTTTAACGGGTATAAATATATACCTAATTATTTTAATTAATGGCCAAATTATAATATTAAAAAACCGCTATTAAGCGATTAAATAAGGAGCTCCTATATTACCACCCAAAACCCAAGTTCTTAAATAAGCGGATATTCGCAAAAAGGTTAAATTCGAAATACTAATTTATAAAAATATATTAAAACCTTTTCCACGGTTTTTTCGCGATTATTTTAAATATAATATAATAAAAAAGTTTAAATAAATAAAAAGGCTTTATTTTAAAAACCACGGTATAGCGTATATTTAGGACCAAATTCCAATTATAAATATCCCATATTATATATAAATATTAAATTATATATAAGTATATATTTATAAATTTACTTTTAATGGATATTTAATTAAATATAAGGCACGCCTTATTATTAAAGGAGACCAAAAAGCGAAGCATTATTTTAAAGAAATATATACCGTTATATTAATTATATAAAATTTCCGTATAATTATTATTATAACCGTATATTATAATTTAAATATAATCCAATATAATATAATTAATGCATTCGCTTAAACCATACTAAGCGAACCAATTTATATGCGTATAACGCCAGGGTATAAAACCCATGGTTATATTTTTAAACTCCGAAAAATTATATATAAATTATATAAATTATTTAAATTATAATAGGATACCTTTATTAAAGAATTTACCAAATAAGGTTTCGAACCTATTTCCGATAAACCTTATTATATAATTAAAAATGGATTAATAATTTTTTATTATATAAATGATTTTGTATTAATATATCCAAAAAAAAGAAGGACCGAAGCTTTATAATTAAGCAAGGAATTAGAAAAGCGTTTCCCTTTTATTAAAGGAAATAACCTTAAATGATTCCTAAGTATTAAGGTTATTCGCGATTATAAAAAACGCCTAGTTTAATTTTTGCAGGCCACCTACGCTTAAAAGATTTATTGGTTGGCGGAATCGGATAATAAGCCTATTATTTTAATAAAATTAAAACGGCTAATTCCCTATAAGGGAACTGCCACTTTAACGCAAATCCGTAAATACCAGAAAAAGGTTAAATTATTAATATATATTGCGATTATTACGCGCCCTAATATTATATATATAACGGTATAATTGGCCAGGTTTTTAATAAACCCAGGACCAGTATATTTTAAAACGGCGGATCGTATATTTAATTATCTTTTTTATAATTTTAATTAATATTTAAAACTTAATGGCGTATATAATTTGGAAATATTTAATAATACCTCCTTTACCGATAACCTTTTAAACCGTAAAAATACCCGGGCGTATACCATTCGCTTATTCGGAGGCCTAATTATATAGCGCTTTAATAAATAAAATACGGTTATTATTTTCTTAATAAAAGCCGAGTTATTAGCGCTTTTTTAGGTATTAAGGGAATCGATATATATTAATCGTATAATTAAAAAATTAAGGATTAAGCTTTTATTCGAAAGGATTCGCATTTAATATAATAATATATAAATAATTCGTTTTATTATAAAAAAGTACGCCCGTCTTTTAATTTATTTCCGCCATATAAATATATATAACCATTAATTAAGGCAAAAAATGGCCAGAAAAATATTAAATATAATATATATTTTAAGTGCGGAAATCCTTACGGATGGTTTTATTAAGCCCTTATAATAACGGTTGTTTTTTTTATTTAGGGAGAGGCTTGGGCTAATCCCAAGGCCTGAAGAATTCTCCATTAAAGAAAAGCCGAAATAGGCAGTTTATCATATAAACTTTAAATAATAAATCTTTTTATAATTTATTTATATTTTAATCTTTCCATATTTTAAGTCTTTTATATTTTAAATATTAATCGTTTTTATAATTTTACCATAAATAAGGTAATAATCAGTTTATAATTTTCCCATAAGGAAATAATAAGGTTAATATAAGGAACCTATAAAATTATTAACGAGGATTTTATAAATAAAGCTCCGCAATTTTTATTAAATAACCGTATTATAATATTTTAAGGAAATGGGAACTAATATAATAACCAAAAAATAAAATAAATAATAATAAAAATTAAAGCAAAGGTTATTACGGCCATTATAGGTATATATTATTAAATATAACGGAAATTAAAAATATACGAAAATATAAAGATTAATAATTCCACAAGGCAGATTTAAGGTAGCGGCGAAATAAATTATAAAATTAAAGGCGGCGAAGCTTTTGGTTCTCTTATTTTAACTCCTTAAGCTCCTTTTTTATTTTTCTCCTTTCCTCCTTTAATTCCCTAACCTTTACCTTTAAGTCCTTAACCTTACCCGCGAGGGTGGCCATATAAAATTTAAAAAGGTCTAATTAATCCTTTTTTATTAACACCGCCCCGCCAGCGGTGCGTTTCCTTTTTTTAATAAACGACGAGAAAATAAAGGCAGGCCTAATATTATTATTAATACTGGTAAAAGGGTCCTCTCCTCCTCCTCCCTGGGTCCTTAATACGGCACCCTATACGGTATTATTATATATTTTAATATTATTAATATTGGCAGCCTAATCTCGGTTTTAAAACGTATTACGGGTATATTATTAAATATACTTTAAATAACCCATTATAATACGGTTATAATTTTTAAAAAAAGAGTATTCGCCAATATTAATATAATTAATGCATTTAATAATGCGTTCGTTATTAATGGTTTACTGGTTATAAAGCACCAGGCCCGGTTTATTTTTATAAGCCTTTATAATTATAAAATAATAAGTATATGGTGTTATAAAAGGGCGGCCAATAATTAATACACGTTTTTATTTAATAATAGGCATACCAAATAAATAATGGTCCTTTTTTTTAAAAACCTAAGGTAATATAAATTAATTTTTAAATAATGCCAAGGGTATTAATAAAAATACTTATAATTTTAACTTTTTCCCCTTTAAAAAAGGCAGTACGCCTTTACTCCCCCCTTTTCCCAAAACCTTTCCTATTATTATTAAAAACCTTTTCCCCTTATCCCCTAAAAATACGACGGCGTGGTATTATAAAAGGCTGGTCCCTTTCTTAAAAAGAAAAACCACCTCCGCCAGCTTTATTACCAGGCCTAATAATGGCCTCCGGAAAAGGTGAAAATATATCCCTAATAATTAATTAAAATAAATCATCCAGCTGGTTAATTAAGCGGATTAATATAGGCTTACCAGGTTCCCAGTAGGAACCTCTAAAGGCACTAATAAGGTATTAGGAAGGGTCATATATTTTTTAAGATATCATTTTAATTGGTTAATAATAATAGGTATTATAAAGGTTATTATAATGTACTTTAAATAAATAAAAGAACAAAAGTCTAGGTAATAATTATATTTTTAAAAAAGGCGATTATTTATTAATAATAATACTATTATAATAAAAAAGTGTTAATATTATAAAGGAGTTTTTATTATATGGAAAGAAATGGGGGGAGTTTTTAAAAAGGTATGTGCCTATAGGCATTCGGCCAATTAAAGCCCCACAATACACCAGTTTTTTGCGAATCTTAAAATAAGGTTATCGTAAAAATATACAGCCGTTATAATATCCCTTATTATATACCTCCATAATTCCTTTATACTTATAGAATTATTATTATTTAATTCCCCTTTATTTTACCATTTAGGAAATACCAATATAATACGGATAAAAAACCAGGAATTAAGGCAAATACCAATACGGTATATAATAATTATCCATTTTTACATTATAATAATAATTCATATTAAAAATTATGGGAAAATGGAATTATTTTACCAGGCCAATACCTGCCCCATATAACTCACTCCACCAAATACCCATAGGAATATTCCAAAAAGGCGTAAAAAGGCCACAATACACAGGACCTTATATATTAAAAGATATATAAATAACCCTAAAAGGTCTTATTACAGGACCTTTTAAATAACCTAATTATTATTTAATTATTTTATAAGGAGTATATTTATAAAACATAGGCAATATATTAATTAAAATACAAAATAGGGTAAATGGTAAGGGATTTTCTTCCCTATATTATACTCTTTTACCCCGGCCAGGAAGTATAAAATATAACAATAATATAATTTTTACCGGTTTCTCCCATACCTTTATTCCAAATGGAATTGCCCACCAATTACGGTTAAGCGACCAGTCTTATATATATATATATATATATATACCTAAAGGGGCGTGTCAGATACGCCACTGCGTATTCGATACGCCACTACTGCATATCGACTGCGCCACTGCGTATTTACGGCGCCAATGCGTACTAAATACGCTATCGCGTATCTAATACATCATGGCGTAAAATACATTATCGCGTATCTTATACGTAATAGGTACATTCATGTATATAACTCATAAATGTGTACGGCGTAACAGGGGCAATAATAACGCTATAAATAGCTTCCCCATATGCCCTTCCAGTACACCAACAATAACACTCACACAACCACCAATCAACCTCATTATGCCACCTTTACAAGTGACCTAGTTTGACCTCTCATATCTGACAATACCAATCGTTTTATAAATTTACCATAAATAAAATAATAATTAATTTATAAATCTCTTATAAGGAAATAATAAGATTAGTATAAGGGATTTATAAGGTTATTAATAAGGATTTTATAATTAAAGCTCCGCAACTTTTATTAAATAACCGTATTATAATATTTTAAAAAAATGGGAACCAAAATAATAACCAAAAAATAAAATAAATAATAATAAAAATTAAAACCAAGGCTATTACGGCCATTATAGGTATATTACTAAGTATAACGGAGATTAAAAATATATAAAAATATAAAAACTAATAATTCTATAAGGCAGATTTAAGGTAATGGCGAAATAAATTATAAAATTAAAGGCGGCGAAGCTTTCGGTTCTTTTATTTTAACTCCTTAAACTCCTCTCTTATTTCCCTTCTTTTCTCCTTTAATTCCCTAACCTTTGCCTTTAAATCTTTAACCTTACCCGCGAGGGTGGCCATATAAAGCTTAAAAAGATCTAATTGGTCCTTTTTTATAGGCACCGCCCCGCCAGCGGTGCGCTTCCTTTTCTTAATAAATAATAAAAAAATAAAGGTAGGTTTAGCGTTTTTATTAATATTTATAAAAGGATTATTTCCTCCTCCTTTTTAGGTCCCTAATACGGCACCCCATACGGTATTATTATATATTTTAATATTATTAATATTAGCAGCCTAATCTCGGTTTTAAAACGTATTATGGGTATATTATTAAATATACTTTAAATAACCTATTATAATACGATTATAATCTTTATAAAAAAAGCATTTATTAATATTAATATAATTAACGCATTTAATAATATATTCGTTATCGGTGGTTTGTTAATTATAAAATACCAGGCCCGGTTTATTTTTATAGGCCTTTACGATTATAAAATAATAAGTATATAATACTATAAAGGGGCGGCCAATAATTAATACACATTTCTGTTTAATAATAAAAACACCGAAAAAATAATGGTCCTTTTTTTTAAGGACCTAAGGCAATATAAATTAACTTTTAAATAATGCCAAGGGTATTAATAAAAATACTTATAATTTCAACTTTTTCTTCTTTAAAAAAGGCAATACGCGTTTAATCCCCCCTTTTTTTAAAACCTTTTTTACCATTATTAAAAACCTCCTCCCCCCATCCTCCAAAAATATAACGGTATAATATTATAAGAGGCTGGTCCCTTTTTTAAACAAAAAACCACCTCCGCCAGCTCTATTACCAGGCCTAATAATGGCCTCCGGAAAAGGTAAAAATATATCCCTAATAATTAATTAAAACAAATCATCCAGCTGGTTAATTAAGCAAATTAATATAGGCTTACTAGATTCCTAATAGGAACCTCCAAAGGTATTAATAAGGTATTAAAAAAGGTCACATATATTTTAAAATATTACTTCGGTTATTATAATAATAATAATTAAAATAAATGGGTATTGCTAAGTATTAATAAAAATAAAAAAAATAAATAATAAGGTAATAAGCTATTTTAAAAAAAGGTGTTTAATTATTATAAGTGTACTATTATAATAAAATTATATTAATATTATAAAGGAATTTTTATTATATAGGAAAAAATTATGGGAATTTTTAAAAGGTGGGTAGCCTATAGGCACTTGGCCAATTAAAGCCCCATAATATACCAGTTTTCTGCGAATCTTAAAGTAAGATTATTGCGAAAATATATAACCATTATAATATCCCTTATTATACACCTCCATAACTGCTTTACACATATAAAACTACTATTATTTAATTCCCCCTTACTCCGCCATTTAAAAAATACCAATATAATACGGATAAAGAACCAGGAACTAAGGCAAACACCAATACGGTATATAATAATTATCCATCTTTACACTGCAATAATAATTCATATGGAGAATTATAGGAAAATGGAATTATTTTATTAGGCCAATACCTGCCCCACATAACTCACTCCACCAAACACCCATAGGAATACTATAGCGGTGCCGGAGGTATCCCCCGCTGCATTTATACCAAAGACCGGCGCCCGGCGCGATTACTTAAATAATTAATTTAAAGCCTTAAAATAATCCTGTACAGGATTATATAAGAAGCCAAAAGGACCCCCGGGATTTATGGGACTTTTAAAAGGGTAATAAACTATGGCGGTAAAAACTTGGTTATAAAAATATAATTATTATTTAATATATTATATTTTCCCCTAAATATTATATTATCGTTTAAAAATAATCCTGTACAGGATTATTTTATATTTTTTAAAATATTGCCATTTTTAAATAGGTAATTAAAGGTTTAACCAAACCAAATAGCTTGGTTTTAAATACCGACCATATAGCGAGATTATTAAACCTATTCCCCGTTATATTTTTTAAAGGTTTAACCAGGATTTACGAATTTAAATTTTAATAATAAGCCTGCGTTTTTTGGGGTTAAAATTTAAGGAATTTTTTTATTATTCTTTCCCCTTAATTGATTTAAATTAATGGTTATAATTAGGGAATAATGCTATACGGAATTATATTAATAAGTATAAATAAGAATTTACGGAAATTATTATATTAAGGTAAAAGAACCCTTTTATAATATACCGGTAAGGAGTTTATAATATTTACGCTATAAAAAGCGGAAACGAATACTTATATTATAATAAAGCTAAAAACCGACCAGTATATTACGTTATAAGAATTTAAGAAATCGCGTAAGTTATATTTCTTAGGGGGGGCAGTCTTTTTCCCACGGTGGTAAAAGCGTAATATCCGGCTAAGAATTAATTACCCTTAGGATAAAATAAGTATAATAAATTAAGGGTAGTAATAGGCAAAGCTGGGCAGACCTATATAATATACGGAGCTTAAAAGCCTTTCGGAATTTAATTATTTATACTTTAAACGATTTATTATTATAAAAGAATTAGGGAATATATCCTTAAAAAGAAAAAATAATGCGGAAATTCTGCGGCGCTATGGGATTACCCTGGTAATATTGTAAACCTATAAGGGCTAGAGTTAAATAACGGGAACTCGATTCCGGAATGGGCCCGGTGCCGATTAAAAGCGCGTATATGGTTACGGTGGGAAGGCCAAAAAGGGATTGGGCTTTAAGTATTAAGCAAAGCTGTACACTCTTATTATACCCTTATAAGTAAAATAATAAAGGCTAATAAATAATTAAACCCCTATTGCGTTACGGAAGTCCGGCGTAAAATTAAGGCGTAATATAACGAAAAAAGCCTTTATTTGCTCGGTTATAAAAGGAGTAAAGAAAGGGATTATTAAAAATATTAATATGTATAAAAAAAAGTAGGATTATAATTTTACTTTTAAATAAAAGGAATATTTTTATAAGCCTAATTTAAACTCCGAGGGCATTACGGTTATAAAAAATCCCAAAAATTATATAATGAAGGGGCAATTTATATAATTCCGGTTAAATTTAAAATAAGGGGAAAAATAATAGGAGTGCTTTTATATTATTAAAAAAAGTTTTAAGGAAAAGGGATAATTAGGGCTGGTTAAAATTACCGCGGAAGTTTAGGGGCTAAATAAGGCGCCCCTAAATTGGCCCGTATTATAATTTTACCTACGATTATAAAAAAAATCCCAAAAATTATATAGCGGAGGGATAATTTATATGATTTCGGTTAAGGGGATAATAGTATTAAGGTAAAGATTACGAAGGTATTTTAAACCGATCTGGGAAAAAGCAGGTAAAGTTAAATAATATTAGTATTTTATTTATAGGTAGGAGAAAATATATAATAACCGGGCTTGGTTTATAAGGGTTTATTACGGTTACGAAGGATTCTAAAAACTACATGGCGGAAAAATAAATCGTATAATCCCGGTTAAAATTCCGTAAATAAAAAACGGGAATTATAAAGTACTTTTACCGCTTTTTAAAAAGTATAAAAAAAAGAAAGGATTAAAACCATTAAGCGTTTTAAAATATAAGGGAAAATGGATACCGTTTTTTATAATTATTAAATCGTTTTTCGAATAAAGGCCTAACCCCCACCGTTTTTTAAATTAAGTTTTATTTTTTATTATTAATATTAAACCCCGTGCCCGATTTAACGGATACCAGGGGAAATATTCCTTAAAGGGCTTGGAAAAATATAAATCGCCCGTTTAAATTAAGGTCGATCCCCTCCTAAGGAATTTAATATAAGGGTAATTTTATATAGGCCTTATTAAAAAAAAGGAAAAAGAAATTTCGAGAATTAAAACTTATTTAGGAAAAGTTTGGGGGTTTTATATTTTATTACGATCGGACTGTAATTAAAGGAAAATGTGGCGATTATAATAGTTTATAGATTATAAACGTTAAACTTTTAGGCTCCCACCCATGGAATTATGGTTAATTCCCCACCCCCCTCCGAGGGCGCTTAATTTCCTTTACTTAAAAAAGCGGCCAAACGGGGGGGGGATAAATATACGGTAAGGAAATTATAAAAGGTTTAAAGCTTAGGGGAAAATAAGGCGAGGTCTTTTAATTTAAATAAATTAACCAATATTACGCCCGGCCTTATAAAAAGCCGGTAAATTAATAATTACCAGGAGCGGACCAATTAATAATAAGGGGTAAAGGCGATTAAGAAGAATGGTAAGGCGGTGTGTTTATAAAGCCTAAGATTTTTTAATATAAGGCGCGGAATATAAGGGATAGGACCCTTTGGGGCCCCGGAAGGATAATATTAATACCTGAAAAATGGGAAGGTAATTACCAAGGAGATTATATAAGTTCCCTGTTTTAAATTATAAAAATCCCACGATTACGTTTAAAAGGCCTAAAAAGTATTACCACCACCATTATTTTTAATTTTAAGGGACCGTTTATAATTTTTTAGCCTAAGGTTAAAGAAAAATAGTCCTGTATTATATTACCCTTTAAAAACCTGTTTAAATTTTAATTCCTATAATCCTTTTTATTTTTTATAAATTATTTTATTTTTTAAAAAATTATTCCATTATTTGAATTTATTATATTATATTTTTAAGGTAAGGCGCGGCGAAGGCTTTTTTACCAGAATACTGTTATGGTAAAGGAAGGTAAAAAAACGCCTTATAAATAAGCCTTAGGCCTAAAAACGATTTTTAAAAGCAGAAATACCCGAAAGCGCTAACGAAACTTAAACCTTATTATATAAATAAGAAGCCAAGCGATCGTCTTTTAACCCTCCCTTATTTAAAATCCCGCTATCCAGAATTTTTATTATACTAATACCCCGGGCAAGATATAATACGAACGTTTTTCTAATATTTTAAAAAATAAAATAAACGTTATTCCTCGGCCAATCCGTAAAAATAATATTTAATACTGGTTAATATAATCCTTATAAAATAAATTAATATATTATAATCCGATTACCATTACCGCTCCCTGGTATATAAGGGAGCGTAATATTTAAGGGAAATAATATCTCTTAATATATATATTAATTAAATCGAATATTTAAACAGGTAATATTTATAAATAATGCGTAAAAAATAAATTATATTATATAATATTATATTAATATTTACGCCGAACCAGTCGAATTATTTATTATAAAAAAAATATGGATTAAAGTAAAAAAGGCCCTGAAAATAGAATTTATAAATAGGGATACCTTTTAAAAAGGCCGTAATATAATAAACCTGGAGCGCTTCGCTTACCAAAATTGGCCTATAAAAAATATTAATTAATAATAATTATATATTACGGGGTAAAAACGCCGGCTCGTTTAATATAAGGAAAACCACACGGATTATATTAATAATATTATTTTATTAAACGCGTTTTAAAACGCCTTCGATAATATATCGTGGGCTTAATTATATAATTTTACTGGGATTATAAATAATAACCTATACCTTAAAACCCACGAGGAATTTTTCCAAAAGCTTAAAGCGTTCCTGGATTAATGTAAAAAAATAATAAAACTGTTCGGAAATAAGTTTTAATAGGAAGAAAAAGGGACCACCGCCCGCGTTAAGGAAGCCGCGCGTAATCCCATCGAACCCCAGTTTTAATAAGCCAACCAATACGATATAATTAAAATGGCCTAAAGGAATTAAACCGACCCCCGCGATTTACCGCCCGCGCTCCGACCACGAGAAAGTAATAAAATATTTATTAATCGATTAATCCTGCCTAAAGTAATTAAATAAGACCTAATTAAAAAGCTAAGTATTTTAAGCGTGGTTAATATATATACATTATTAAACCAGAAAATAGGCGAAAAAATAAAGCTGGTATTAAATAATAGTAAAATTAGGGAAAATAAGCCCTAATATAAAAACCATTATAAGTATAATTTTAATTAAACTTATTAAACTGGACGGGACTATACGCGAGGATTTTATTATATTTAGGCCGAATTCCCCTAAAAAACCAGTATAATCCTTTTAAAAATTTTAAAAATATAAGTATTCCTTATATTAATAATTAATTTTAATAAAAGGCCCTAATACCAAACTAAAATAATAAGATATTATTAATACTTAAAAAATAATTATATATTATATAATTATCTGTGGGATATTTAAAATCGAATTAATAAAGTCCTTTATAGACACCCCTTTTATCGAATACCAGGATGGGATTTTAAAAGGAGCGAATATAATACCTGGCCTATTAAAATATTTAATAATATAATTATAAAAGAAATATTAATAAAAATAATATTCCTACGGTATTATAAGCAGAAAAAAATGCCTAAGGATTAATACGATCGGGTATAAAAGGCCTAAAATATAATTATAAAAAACCCCTGGTTTTTAAAAAATACGCCTGGCCTAATTAATAAAAAAAACCAGATATTTTAAATATACCAATTATAAGTGAATTTAACCGACGAGGTTTATAAAATCCCTAGGAATAATGGTGTTTAAAATAATTAGCCATTTATTATAATAAAAAATAAGGCAATAATAATTAAGAAGTATTTATGGGAAAGCTAGGAGAATATAAAAGCGGAAATAATAACGGAAACCCTTATTATTAATATTTATAATAAAACGGCGTAATCGGTTTTTAATTATAATTAAAAAGGAATTAAAAAAGAATAAGGCAGGCCTTTAAAAAGAGTAAAAATAAAAGATAAGGTTAAAGCGGTTGGGGAAAAAAAAAGCGCCAAAGGAAAAAAAAAGGATTTTAATTATAAAAAATATTAGGCGTAATAAAGGAGAAAATAGAACGTAATATATAGGAGAAAAAAAAGGCGCCTTTAAATAATAAGCGTAAGGACCCTTTAAAGTTTACGGACCTAGTTTTTTAAAAGATATTAAAAAAATAATTTATAAAAATTATAGGGAGGCCTTACGGGTTAATAATTACGGAGGTATTATAAATATTATAATTTATAAAAATAATTTTATAGAAAAAACTGGTAGGTAAAATAAGGGTGGAGGAAATTATTAATAAAATTATTTATAAGGGTAAAAAGTTAAAGGAATATTAATAAATAATTTTAAATAGGCTTAATATTTACCAGGTGGTTAAAATAAAAATACGCTTTATTAATAATATACCCCCGAAAGAATTAAAATTTATAAACCTTATACGTATTTAATTATATTAATAATATAAATGTATAAATTTTAAGATTTTATTTATAAACCTGCCAGGAGGCCTAAAAGCGGTAATATTAAAAAAAGGAAAAATAATTTCCTATTTAATTAATATTCCTAATCCATTAATATTAATCCCCTTAATAATCCCCTTTTTTTTTTACCCGAGCCCGTGCTTATTAATACGTATAGGAGGGCTAAGAAATAAACTGGCCAGGATTATTATAAATATAAGCGCGGAAGCCAATATTTTAAAACGAACCTACGCCTAGGAATACGGCTTTAAGGCTTATTAGGCGCGAGTTGCGTTTTCCGATTATAATGGCCAAAAAACCAATTTAGCCTTGGTTATACGGTAATGGGTGCACGTTTTTTTAAAACCTAAATATATTATATAAAAATTTTTTATGCCAAAAAAAGATTAAAAAGGGGCGTTAAAAGTAATATTAGGAATACCTTTTATTATAATAACGGGGTGGAAATAGCGTTATAATAAAAAGCGTAATATATTAATCGGGGAGCTTAAAATAAAAGGGAATAATTATATTATTATTATTATAAACCTAATCTTAAAAAAGAAATATAAAAAAATATTCCGTAATATTTATTCCTAAGGAATAAAGGTTTTTAGGAAAATATAAGAAGCCTTTATAATTCGATTAATAAAAAAGGAAAGGCCAGTATAAGATTAGGGAAACCCCGTATTAGTAAAGTCGAAATCCCTGCCTATATAATGGAAGTTTTAAATTCGGATAACGAAAAAGTAATAGCCCAATTTTTTATAAAAAAAGTTAAGCGCCTTATAAAAAGGTTTAAAAAGAATATACCTATGGAGGGGTATATTAATGGACCGCAAAAAGGGGAGAACCTTTTAAATGGAAAGATTTAAACCGGAGAATTAAATATAAAGATTACCTTTTATTAATTAAAGGGGTAGGGGCGTAGGAAGCCTTATAATTATCCACGGAACCTTAATTATAAAAAAGAAATTGCCAGGAAAAGGTTAAATGTTTTCCTAAAAAAATATTATAAGGGTAATAATTGGGAATTATAAAGTAATAAAAAAAGGATACGAGATTATATTATTAATAAAATCTTAGGCGTTAGCGGAGCCCAGGAGGCATTTCCCCTTAATAATACCAATATTATTAATATTTTTATTATATATAATTATATAACGGATAAAATAAAGCCCGTAAATGTTTAAATAAAATATAAAGCGGCCCCCGTAAACCCGGACTGGTATAAGAAAAAATGGGAAAAAAATAAGCCATTAAAAGAAAATCGTAATAATATTAAATAAAACGAATACATTTACCTATAATTATATAAGGCAGGGTATAGCGGCACCAGGCTTATATTAAAAAAAAAGAATAAAATTTTGGAATTCCTTGGGGAATTATAAGGGGAAAAATAAAGGATATTTATAAATATATTTATAAATAAAAAATAAGCGTTGGTATGGTTTTAGGAATATTTAGGTAAAATTAACCCTAATATAATCCCTTTTTAAAAAATCGATACGGTACCTTATGCAGGGTGGTAGATTAAAAGTATTCCTATCCCTAAGGTATTAATAATGGTGGTAATCGAAATGCTTAAAAAGCGAAAAAAAAAGGGGGTGATTAAATTAAATTAAACGGCGTACCGTAATCCCTAATTTTTAATTAAAAAAAAAAATGGGAAATACCGCTTAATTAATTTAATGGAAAGGTTTAATTCGGTTATAATTCATAATGCTTTTATACCTTTAATTACCGATAAATTTATAAAAAATATAACTTATTACCAGTTTATTTTATTCCTAAATTTTTACTCCGAATACGACCAAATAATACTCGATTTAAAATCCCGAAATTTTATTACCTTTATAATATTCGCCGGCCTATTTAAAATAACCACGCTTTCGTAAAAAGGAATAAATAATATTGCTTAATTTTACAGGATTATTTTTATTATTTTCCTAGGTTTTATTTTAATAATATGTAAAATATTTATTAATAATATTACGGTTAAAGGTTTTATTATTATATATAATAGGCGAGAAGTTTACCCAGGGGTACGGTAATATATGGCCGAATATATTAGGAATTTGGATTAAATATTATTATAAAATAAATTGGCCGGAATTATAATTTTAATGGTTAAATTTAAATAATATTAAAAATTAACCGTAATAATAGGTTTTATATACGGAATAAATAACCGTAATCCTAAATAAACCAAAATTATTAAAATTAAAAAGTGGACGGTTTTTAAAAATATATCGAATATTAAAAGATTTATTAATATGGTGGTTTTTTACCGAATATTTATTAAGGATTTTATTTATATTATTAAACCTTTATATAAATTTATCCGTATAGGGGTATAGTTTATTTAGGAGGAGAAATATATAAAAATAATGGAGATTTTTAAATAAGCCTTAATATTACCCCTAATTTTAATTAAAATTAATTATTCCCCGAAGGCAGGGCGTATTATTATTAAAATAAATATATTAAAAACCGGATAGGGAGTATGGATCGGCCAAAAGAGAAAAGGGAAGGTTTTAATGGTAAGGTACGAGTTTAATTATTAAAAAAAAGCCGAAGGAATATATTATTCGGCCAAGCTGGAATATAAGGGGCTGTTTATAATTTTAAAACGATTATAAAATTATTTATACGGCGCGTATTTTACCTTTAAAATAAATACGGTTAATATAATATATTAATTAAATAATAATATTATTAATTTACCCGGAGTATTTATTATTAAATGGATTATATAAATATAATAATTTAATTTTAATATAAAGTATATATTAGAAAATAAAAACGCTATGGTAAACGTATTATTATAAAAACCCCCAAGACCTTTAAATAAAAAAAATAATAAATTGGAGGAAAATATTAAAGATTTTATTAATATATAATTATATATATTTAAGGCTGTATAGGATTAAAGGAATATTAAGATTTTAAAAGGAGAAATATAAAGCGATAAATTCCGAAAAATAATATATTTTCTTATTATTTTAAAAAAACCGAGTAATATTTTTTATAAATTATTTTTCCGTTAAAAAAGGAAGGCTTTAAATTATTTAATAAGGGACCAGAAACTTTGGTATAAAACCTTAAAGGGTAAATTATAATTATAATTAATGATCGATAATAATTAAACCCGGAAATATATTATTTAAAATAATTATATTTATAACGGGTATAAAGAACGGAATATTATATTTAATTTTATTATTTAATATTATTATTAAAAAGAATAATGGAAATAAGTATAAGAGGTATTAAGAATTTGCCCAATTTATTAAAAGCGAAACCCTTAAAGGCTTAAAATACCGCTAAAGATTTTTAACCTTATTTTAACCCCCTTTTTTAAAGTTTCGCTCGATATTTTTTAAATATTATTAAAAAAAGGGTATATTTATATTATATAGGCCAAATATAATTTAATAAAATGGATTAAAGGATAATTATTATAAAAAGCTATTATAGGGTAAATAACCAATTTCGTTTAATAGGATATAATTTATAAGTATGGGATATATAGGAAATTAGTAATTAATAAAGGATTAAAGAACCGAGGGTTTTTGGATAAATTTATAAAGTAAATAGGCCTGGCCAAGATTACGGTATTGGTGTATAATTTATAATTATAAGGGGGAATAAAATACCATTATTTAAATACCAGGGATATATTATTAAAATTAGGCGGTAATTAAATTAATATATACCCAGCGGTATTAATAATATAAAAAATTATAATAAATTAAATTATAGGATTTTCCTTATACGTATTATTATACGGTTATAAAATGGTTACCTTTATTAAAATGGCGCTTTTTATCTGAAGAATAATTAATTGAAAAGGTAATATACCGTACGCGGATTTTTTGGCGGAAAGGAGCCGGGTAATGGAACGGAAAAAAACGGATTTGGCGGAGGTAGCCCGAATTTTATAATGGAATAGGAAAACCAGGGCTAAATATATGGATAAGAAAAATAACGGGAAGATAAGAAAGATCCCATTAGAAAAAAGGGATTTAATATTACGATGGATACCAGTTATGGGGGTTAGGAGTATAAAGGATAAATAAAACCCTTAATGGATAGGACCTTATATTATTTATAAGCTTTCGAATAAAAGAAAAACGGTATAATTTAAAAAGCCTTATAAAGGAAGCCCTTTTTTTAAACGTATAATTGGGAATAATAGGGTTAAAAAATTTATCCAAAAGAACGGATGGTGAAATAAGCCGGTAGGAATTAATAATAATATTTGGAAAAAATGGGAATTTTATTTAAAATGGAATAATAAATTAGGAGAGGATTGTATAGGATTAAGCGATAAGGAGGATGGCTTAAAAGGCCATATTAGGAATAATATATTAAAAAGTTTAGGTAACGATTAATACCAAACGGCAATATTTTATGGTAATAATTAGGAGGAAAAAAATAATCCAGCCGAATATATTATTATAGTATTACGGTTAAGAAAACCACGCAATATAAAAGAATTGAAAAACGAAGAATGGGAATCGGAAAAAATACCTCCTTTAAGAATAACGAAAAAAGTACGATTTTAAATTCTAATAATAGCCACGGAAGAATTCGGTAATATTTTTTTTATAAAGGAATAAAGTTATATAATATTACGAGAACTTTAAAGGAATTACCATATTAAGAGAAATTCCCCTTTTTTATATCCCCTCCCTTATATAATAATAAGCCCCAATTAGTTTAAAATTAAATATTATAAAAGGACCCAGCAGAAATTATATACCTAAAGCTTTATTAATAACCCGAGATATATATACGTATATAAAAGAAGAATTATATCCCTTTATTTAAAAATTTAAAAAGAAATATTTTTACGCTTTCTTTTTCCCGTTCCTATATTATACCGAATGGCCTTATTTTAAATTATTTATAGGTGGTAATTAAAAATAGCTTTTTAATTTTAAAAGAAGATTACCCGTTTAAGTTTTAGTTTATTCGTTTAATTTACGGAAAAAAAAGGGCGGGATCCCTATTTTAAAGGATTATATATAAGAGTAAAAATTCCTTTATAGGAAAAAACTTAATTTTTTATATTAAAGGACGCTATTAGATAGTCCTGTACAGCACAATTTTTATTCTGGTAATAACGAAAGGATTAATCGCGGGACGAAGAAATTATGGTTTAATTTTGAAAAATTTTATCCCTTATTCCTTGCGAAAGCGTAAACCCTTGCGACGAGCAAAAGCCTAAAAGGCCGCCGCGCCATTACCGTTATTTCTTTTAAAAGTTTTGCCTCGGCCACCACTTTAATTATAAACGCCAGAAAAACCAAACCCTTATACCGGTTATATAAGAGGCCTGGTTAGGCCGGGAATATTTTTAACCCCTAAATTTAAAACGTTTATAATCTTTAAAGAATCAGGGCCGCCAAGAATAATTTCGAAGTAATTTTTCCAATACTTAATATTTTGCTCCTATACCGTATTATTAAATAGCTTTTCGATACGGAACTTTTTATAGGGGGTATAACCGTTATAAAAAGGATCGGAGTCCGAAATTAATATATATTTTTTAAAGCCTTTATTTTCGGTTATATAAACCTTACCAAATTAAAAATAATTATTATATTTATTCCCGGTATACCTAGGAACGGAAATATATTTAAAAAAAGGGAATATATAATAAATAAAAATATTAGGCTTTTAATCCTAAA
>JAKWBI020000637.1:0-26701 GCA_022664585.2 Zalerion maritima | reverse complement strand
ATTAATTAAAACTTTTACTCCGGGATAAGGGCGAGGGGACAGATAAAAAGGATAAAGGATTAAACGAAGAATTTACTAAAATAGGAATGGTAAAATTAGGAGGTGGTGGTGGTTGTGCCTATTAATATATTAAAAAATTAGTTTATTATTATAAAAATAAAAATAAAATGAAAATAATAAATTAAATTAATATACCGTAGTTTGTAAATTATTATTATTACGCCGTTTAATTGGGGTATATTAGGGAAGGCTTAAAACATCAGAGGTTCGTTTATTAGTTTATTATTAAAGTAAAGATCTATAATTTAAATAAAATTTTATAGGTTTTTTTTAAAAATAAATATTATAGGACCGAAAATATTCCCATATATTAAAGGTTTAATAATATTTAAGGTATGTTTTATTTCCTTACTATAAAACGGAAATTATAATATATATTATTTTTAAAAATAAGTGTTAATGTAAAGAGGAAATTAGAAAAATTAAAAAGAAATTTATAATACCAGTAAAAATGCTGGGATTGTGCTTAAATTATATAATATATACCCCATTGATTTTTTTCCCCGTTATAAAATCCAAATATTATTAAATTTAAAAATAATATAAAAGGCGTAAATAATATTTTAAAAATAAAATAAAAATTAGAATCGAAGGCTAAAAGGTATAGTATTATTTTTAAACTTTATTCGGATTTTTACCTATTTTATTACGGCGGATGCGGGCAAATTTTTAAATATATAATTAATATTTAATTAAATATTTGGTTATATAATATACCCCGTATAAAATTTCCCCCTTTTAAAAATTCTATCCGTAGTAAATTTTACAAATAATATATATAATACAAATAAAATCGTAAAAATATAGGAAAAACTACCATAGAAAGGTAATATTATAAATATTATTTTTACGATTTTTATTTATTTTTAAGTATTTTATTTAGGCGGATACGGGCTGGTGCGTATAATAGGTATGCATTTACCAAAGCCATATAATAATATGGTTGGTTATATAATAAGCCCGCCCCCGAATTTTTCGCCGCAGCTTTTTGCCGCCCAATTCCATCCGTAATAAATTTTATAAATAATATATATAATATAAATAAAATCGTAAAAATATAAGAAAAGCTATAATAAAAAGGTAATATTATAAATATTATTTTTACGATTTCTATATATTTTTAAGTATTTTATTTAGGCGGATACGGGCAGTAATAGCTTTACACTTTGGGGTACGTATAAACCGAATATTATTAACCAACCTTTTTTTACTAAAAATTCTTAGGTCCCTTAATAATTAATTAATAAGGCCATAATTTTTTATTTTATTCCGAGATAAGGGTTTTTAAATTTAATATTTTATTCGTAAAAATCAGGGCTTTTTTATAATATATACCATATACCTAATTTTATCCCAAAAGGTTAACTTTTACTTAATTAAAAAAAACTCTATAATTTTCGATTTTTAAGCCAATTCCCCCTTATAATTCTTAATAATCCCTTACGGGCTTAATAATTTTAAAAAGCGAATACTTCGCTCGTTTACGCTTATTATGTATTCCCAATTATATAATTTTATTCCTTTATTAAAGGGATATTACCGAAATCTTTTATAATTATTATTAAAATTTAAAATTATACTTTTTTTATCGCTTTTAAAATTAATATTTTCTCCGATTTTTATTTTCCGTTTTTTAATCCTTCCACGCCGTATGGCTTTTTAGGCCGTAATATTATAATAATACATTTAATTAAATCGTTTTCTTTCTCCTAATTATTATTATAAAATATTACCATTCGGTATTAATTTTCCCCTAAACTTTTTAATATATTATTCCTAATATAATTTTTTAAATTATTCTCCTTATTGCTTAATTTTATATAACCCTCTCCCATTTTATTATTCCATTTTAAATAAAATTCCCATTTTTTCCAGGTATTATTATTAATTCCTGCCGGTTTATTTTACTATCCGTTTTTTTAGATAAATTTCTTAATTTTATTATTCCCGATTATATATTTAAAGGGAGGGCTCCCTTTATAAAATTCCTTAAATTACACCGTTTATTCTTTATTCGAAAACTTATAAATAATATAAGGTTTTATTTATTAAGGGTTTTATTTATCCTTTATACTTTTAATTCTTATAATTGGCATTTATTATAATACTAAATCCCCTTTTTTTAATAAAACCTTCCTTATTTTCCCGCTATTTTTTTATCCACGTACTTAGTTTTAACTTCCCTATTCCGTTATAAAATTCGGGCTGCCTTTATTAAATCCGTTTTTTTCCGTTTTATTGCCCGGCTCCTTTTCACCAAAAAGTCCGCGTACGGTATATTACCCTTTTAATTAATTATTCTTTAGGTAAGAAGCGCCATTTTAATAAAGGTAACCATTTTTTAACCGTATAATAATACGTATAAAAAAAATCCTATAATTTAATTTATTATAATTTTTTATACTATTAATACCCCTGGGTATATATTAATTTAATTACCGCCTAATTTTAATAATACATCCCTAATGCTTAAATAATGGTATTTTATCCCTTTTTATAATTATAAATTATATACCAATATTATAATCTTAGCCAGGCCTATTTACTTTATAAACTTATTTAAAAATCCTCGGTTTTCCGGTCCTTTATTAATTACCAATTTCCTATATATCCCATACTTATAAATAATATTTTATTAAACAAAACTGGCCATTTATTTTACGGTGGTTTTTTATAATGGTCGTTTTTTAATCCATTTTATTAAATTATATTTGGCCTATATAATATAAATATACCCTTTTTTTAATGGTATCCAAAAAATATTGAGCGAAACTTTAAAAAAGGGGGTTAAAATAGGGTTAAAGATTTTTAATAATATTTTAAGCCTTTAAGGGTTTCGTTTCTGGTAAATTGGGCAGGTTTTTAACACTTCTTATATTTACTTTTATTATCTTTTTTAATAATAATACTAAATAATAAAATTAAATATAATATTTTATCCTTTATACTTTCCGTAAATATAATTACTTTAAATAATATATTTTCGGGTTTAATTATTATCAATTATTAATTATAATTATAACTTTTCCTTTAAGGTTTTGCGCCAAAGTTTTTAATCCCTAATTAGGTAATTTAAAACCTTCCTTTTTTAATTAAGGAATAATTTATAAAAAATATTGCTCGGTCTTTTTAAAATAATAAGGAAATATACTGTTTTTCGGGATTTATTACTTTATACTTTTTTTTTAAAAATTTTAATATTTTTTTAATTTTATATAATCCTAAATATATATAATTACGTATTAATAAAATTTTTAATATTTTCCTTTAATTTATTATTTTTTTCGTTTAAAGGCCCTAAAGGTTTCCGTAATAATATATTTATTATAATATTTTTATTTTTTAATATATATTTCACGTTAAAATTTAATTACCGTATTTATATAATCCATTTAATAATAAATGCCCCGGGTAAATTAATAATATTATTATTAAACTGGTATATTATATTAACCGCGTTTATCCTAAGGGTAAAATATATACCGTATAAATAATTCCGTAATCGTTTTAAAACTATAAATAACCCCTTATATTTTAATTTGGCCAAATAATATATTTTCTCGGCTTTTTTTTAATAACCGGACTTATACCTCGCCATTAAAACCTTTCCTTCCCTTTTTTGGCCAATCCATACTCCTTATCCAATTCCTAATACGTTTATTTTAATAATAATACGCCTTACTTTTAAAAAATAATTAATTTTAATTAAAATTAGGGGTAATATTAGGGTTTATTTAAGGATTTCCATTACCCTTACGTATTTTTTTTCCTAAATAAATTACGCCCTTATACAAATAAATTTATATAAGGGTTTAATAATATAAATAAAATCCTTAATAAATATTCGGTAAAAGACCATTATATTAATAAATCTTTTAATATTCGATGCGTTTTTAAAAACCGTCCATGTTTTAATTTTAATAATTTTGGCCTATTTAGGATTACGGCCATTTATTCCGTATATAAAACCTATTATTATGGTTAATTTTTAATATTATTTAAATTTGCCCACGAAAATTATAATTCCGGCCAATTTATTTTATAATAATACTTGGTTTAGGTTTTTAATATATTCGGTTATATATTACCGTACCCCTAGGTAAACTTTTTATTTATTATATATAATTATAAAACCTTTAATTATTATATTATTAATAAATATTTTATATATTATTAAAATAAGGCCTAGGAAAATAATAGAAATAATCCTATAAAATTAAATAATATTATTTATTTTTCCTTACGGAAGCGTGGTTATTTTAAATAGGCCGGTAAATATTATAAAAATTATAAGGTTTCGGGATTTTAAATCGAATATTATTTAATTATATTCGGAATAAAAATCCAGGAGTAAAATAAATTAATAATAGGTTATATTTTTTATAAATTTATCGGTAATTAAAGGTATAAAAGTATTATAAATTATAATCGAATTAAGCCTTTTAGCCAAATTAATTAAGCGGTATTTCTTATTCTTTTTTTTTAATTAAAAACCAGGGGTTTTAATACGCCGTTTAATTTAATTTAATTATTCCCTTTTTTTTTTTTTTCTCGAGCATTTCGATTATTATTATTATTAATACTTTAGGGATAGGAATACTTTTAATTTACCACCCTATATAAGGTACCGTATTAATTTTTTAAGGAGGGATTATTTTAAGGTTAATTTTACCCAAATATTTCCAAAATTATATTAATATTTATTTTTTATTCGTAAGCATATTCGTAAATATCCTTTATTTTTCCCCTTATAATTCCCCGAGGAATTCTAAGATTTTATTCCTTTTTTCCGGCGTAAGCCTAGCGCCATTACGCCTTACCTTATATAATTATAGGCAAATATATTCGCTTTATTCCGTATTATTATAATTTTTTTCCGATAATTTATTTTTTTTCCACTTTTTTTTATACCAGTCCGGGTTTACGGGGGCCGCTTTATACCTTACCCAAATATCCACGGGTTTTATTTTATTTATTATATATTTATATACGGTAAAAATATTAATAATATTGGTATTATTAAGGGAAAACGCCTCCTAAACTTTATTAATTCCTAGGATTTTATTAACCATAAAATTTTATATTCTTTTTTTTATTATTTCGCAGTTTTTAATTATTACCCTTATAATACTTTCCGGGAAAAACGTTTAATATTTTTTTAATAATTTTTTTTTTATAATTAGGGTTTTATAAATAATCGTAAGATTTTTAATACCCTTACCCCTTTGGTTAATAAAAACCAACCTTTATATTTAATTTTCCGGTTTAAATTTTTTTATTTAAAAAATTCTCCCCTTTTTATGGCCTATTAATATACCCCTCCGTAGGTATATTCTTTTTAAACCTTTTTATAAGGCGCTCCACTTCCTTTATAAAAAACTAAATTATTATTTTTTCGTTATTCAAATTTAAAATTTTTATTATATAAGCAGGGATTTCGATTTTATTAATACGGGGTTTTTTTAATTTTATATTAACCTTTTTTTTTTTATTAATTAAATTATAAGGGTTTTTTATATTTTCCTGGAAACCTTTATTCCTTAAGAATAAATATTACGGAATATTCTTTTACGTTTTTTTTTTAGGGTTAGGTTTATAATAATAATAATATAATTATTCCCTTTTATTTTAAATTCCCCGATTAATATATTATATTTTTTATTATAATATTATTTCCACCCCGTTATTATAATAAAAGGTATTTTTAATATTACTTTTAATACCTTTTTATAATCTTTTTCTGGTATAAAAAGGTTCTGCATAATACGTTTAAATTTAAAAAAAATACATACTTATTATTATATAATTAAAGCCGAATTAGTTTTTTGGCCATTATAACCGGAAAATATAATTTATGCCTAATAAACCTTAAAACCGTACTCCTAAATATAGGTTCGTTTAAAAATATTGGCTTTTGCGCCTATATTTATAATAACCCTGGCCAGCCTACTTTTAGGCCCTTTTATATATATTAATAAATACGGGCTCGGATAAAAAAAAAAGGGGATTATTAAAAGGATTAATATTAATAAATCCGGAATATTAATTAAATAAAAAACTGCCTTTTTTCCCTTTAATACTGCCGCTTTTAGGCCGCCTAGCAGGTTTATAAATAAAACCTTAAAGTTTATACGCTTATATTATTAATATAATTAAATATATATAAAATCCGTAAACTTTAATTTTTTCGAGGGTATATTATTAATTAAACGCGCCTTTATTTTAACCACCTGGTAAATATTAGGCCTATTTAAAATTACCTATTAATATTCTTTTAACTTTTTACCTTTATAAATACCTTTATTAATAATTTCCTTTACCCTTATTTTACCTACCAGCTTTTTTTATAAAATTATCCTTATAAATTATAATACTTATAATATTTCCGTAATTATTAATCCGTAAGGCCTTTTTATAATTTTTATAAATTATTTTTCCATTACTTTTTAAAAAATTAAATCCGTAAATTCCAGGGGATCCTTACGCTTATTATTTAAGGGCTTCTTTTCTTCCTTTTATACACTGCGTTTTATTTTCTCCTTTATTACGCCTAATACTTTTTTATAACCAATATTCTTCTCTTTTCTTTTGGCGCCTTTTTTTTCCCCAATCGCTTTAACCTTATCCTTTATTTTTACCCTTTTCAAGGGCCTATTTTATCCTTTTTTAATTTTTTTTTAATTATAACCAAAAACCGTTTACGCCGTTTTATTATAAATATTAATAATAAGGGCTTTTATTATTATTTCCGCTTTTATATCCTTCCAATTTTCCCATAAATATTCCTTTACCGCCTTTATTTTCCCTTTTATAATAATAATTAATTAATTATTTTAAATATTATTATTTTTAGGTATTTTATAAACCTTATCGATTAGGTTTATTTACGGCTGGCGTATTTAAGGCACCTGGTCCTTTTTATTAATTAGGCCAGGCGTATTTTTTTAAAACCAGGGATTATTTATAATTATATTTTAGGCCTTTTATACCCGATTATATTAATCCTTAGGCATTTTTTTTTATTTATAATACCGTATAAATATTATTTTTATTAATACTTTTTTTATAATTATATTATTAAATATTTTAATAGGCCAAATATTATATTTATTCCTTTTAAAATCCCATTTTGGTGTTTAATAAAAAGGGTACTTATAAAGGATTCTATTAATTCGATCTTAAATATCCCATAAATAATTATATAATATATAATTATTTTTTAAATATTAATAATATTTTATTATTTTAATTTAATATTAAGGCCTTTTATTAAAACCGGTTATTAATATAAAAAATGCTTATACCTTTAAAATTTTTAAAGAAATTATACTGGTTTTTTAAGGAAATTCGGCTTAAATATAATAAAATCCCCGTATATGGTCCCGTTTAATTTAATAGGCCTAACCAGGATTATATATATGGTGGTTTTTATATTAAAGTTTATTTTCCCTAATTTTACTATTATCCAATACCAATTTTATATTTTCGCTAATTTTTTGGTTTAATAATATATATATATTAACCATATTTAAAGTATTTAACTTATTAATTAGGTTTTATTTAATTATTTTAGGCAGGATTAATTGGCTAATAGGGATTTTATCGCTTTTTTATGGTCGGAGCGCGGGCGGCAAATCGCGGGGGTCGGTTTAATTTCTTTAGGCCATTTTGGTTATATTATATCGATTGGCTTATTAAAATTAGGAATTAATAAGGTTATACGCGGCTTTTTTAACGCGGGCAGTAATTCCTTTTTCTTTTTATTAAAACTTATTCCTAAATAGCTTTATCGTTTTTTTACGCTGGTTTAAAAAGGCTTTAAGCTTTTAAAGGAATTCCTTATATATTTTAAAACACAGGTTATTATTTATAATCCCTATAAAGTTATATAATTAAGCCTATAATATATTATCGAAAGCGTTTAGGAATACGTTTAATAGGATAATATTATTAATATACCCCGTATGGTTTTCCTTATATTAAATTAACCGGCATTTTTATCCCGTAATATATAACCATTATTAATTAATATTTTTTATAAACCAATTTTAATAGGCGAAATATTTTAGGTTTATTATATTACGGCCTTTTTAAAAGGTATCCCTATTTACGAATTCCGTTTTTAGGGCCTTTTTTATTTTAATCCATATTTTTTTTATAATAAATAATTTAATTAATTCGGCATAAGTATTAATATAATATTATATAATATAATTTATTTTTTACGTATTATTTATAAATATTGTTTATTTAAATATTCGATTTAATTAATACATATATTAGGAAATATTATTTCCCTTAAATATTACGCTCCCTTATATACCAGGGAATAATAATAATAATCGAATTATAATATATTGGTTTATTTTATAAGGATTATATTAACCAATATTAAATATTATTCTTATAAATTAATAAAAGAATGGCATTTATTTTATTTTTTAAAATATTAGGGAAATATTCGTATTATATTTTGCCCGGGGTATTGGTATAATAAGGGATCTTGATAATGGGATATTAAATAAGGAAGGGTTAAGGGATAATCGTTTGGCTTTTCGTTTATATAAAAAGGTTTAAATTCCGTCGGCGCCCTCCGGTATTTTTATTTTTAAAAATCGTTTTTAGGCCTAAGGCCTATTTATAAAGCGTTTTTTACCTTCCTTTATTGTAATAATATTTTGGTAAAAAAGCCTTTACCGCGCCTTATTATAAAAATATAATATAATAAATTTTAAATAAAAAATAATTTTTAAAAAATTAAAAAAATTTATAAAAAATGGGAAAGATTATAAGAATTAAGATTTAAACAGGTTTTTAAGGGGTAATATAATATAGGATTATTTCTTTTTAAACCTAGGTTAATAAATTATAAATGGTTTTTTAAAATTAAGGGTAATAATAATGGTAATATTTTTTAAGCCTTTTAAGCGTAATTATAAGATTTTTATAATTCGAAATAAAAAGCCTACGCAGCCTTTTTAATAATTACTTTTTTATTTTCCGGGTATTAATATTATTAATCCGGGGCTTTAATAGGTCCCGCTTTTTATATCCCGCGCCTTATGTTTAAAAATTTTAAACTTTATAAATATACCGCTTTATTATTATTTTTAATTTTTTTACCCTTTATTATTAATTAATCCGCTTCTGGTAATTATTAATTTGCCGGCTTTTTATAAGGCCGGGCATAATATTAATTAATTTATTTAGGTTAAAAAACCTCGCCTTACTTTCCCCTAAACTTTAAATTAACTTCCTTACCGTATATTTATTTCCTTTTTAACCGTTTTTTTAAATAAAAAAAATTAAACGTTTTTAAAGAGTAGGGAATTATTTATAATTTTATGGATAAAAACCTATAGATTTGGCGTTTATAGTTTATAAACTATTATAATCGTTATATTTTCCTTTTATTACGGCCCGATTATAATAAAATATAAAACCTTAAATTTTTCCCAAATAAGTTTAATTTTCAAAATTTCTCCTCCTATTCTTTTAATAAGGCTTATATAAAATTACCCTTATACCAAATTCTTTTATAAGGGGATAAACCTTAATTTAAATAGGTAATTTATATTTTTCCAAACCTTTTAAGGAATATTTCCCCTGGTATCCGTTAAATTAGGCACGGATTTTAATAATTATAATAAAAAATAAAACTTAATCTAGGAAATAATATAATAAGGCCTTTTTTCGAAAAATAATTTAATAATTATAAAAATTAATATTAATCTCCCCTTATATTTTAAACCGCTTAGCGGTTTTAATCCTTTTTTTTTTTTATACCCTTTAAAAAGCGGCAAAGGTACTTTATAATTCTTATTTTTATTTACGGGGTTTTAACCGGGATTATACTAATTACTTCTCCGCCACGTAGTTTTTAAATTCCTTTATAACCGTAATAAACTCCCGTAAACCAAACCTAATTATTATATATTTCCTTTTATTTATAAATAAAATACTAATATTATTTAATTTTGCCCGCTTTTTCCCAGGTCGGATAAAAATACCTCCATAATCTTTATTTTAATATTATTATCCCCTTAACCGGAATTATATAAATTATCCCTCCATTATATAATTTTTAGGATTTTTTTTATAACCGTAGGTAGGATTATAATACGGGCCAATTTAAAAGCGCCTTATTTAATTTTTAAACTTCCGCGGTAATTTTAACCAACCTAGTACCCCTTTTTTTTAAAACTTTTTTTAAAAATAAAAGGGTATTTTTATTATTTTCCCCCTTATTTTAAACTTAACCGGAATTATGTAAATTATCCCTTTGCTATATAGTTTTTAAAATCCTTTATAACCGTAATACCCTTAAAGCTTAAATTAGGCTTATAAGAATATTCCTTTTATTTAAAAATAGGATTATAATCCTGCTTTTTCTTATACGTATTAATACCCTTAATAATCCCTTTTTTTTTTCCTTTTATAACCGAGCGGATAAAGGTTCCCTTATTAAATCGCACCTTAATTTTACGCCGGATTTTTATAATATAATAAGGGTTTAATTATTTATTAATTTTTATTATTTTATTTATAAGGGTATAATAAGGGTGTATAATTTTATTTAATATTTAAAGCCTGGTTTTTTTTTAGCCCTTTTACCGCGATTATATACGCGCTTTTAATCGGTATTAAATTTATTCCGGAATCGAATTTTTATAATTTGCCTTTGGCCCTTATAGGTTTATAATACTGCCAGGGTAATCCCATAGCGTTGTAAAGTTTCCGTATTATTCCTTTTTTTCCAGGATATATTCCCTGGCTTTTCCGTAATAATAGATTATTTAAAGTATAAATGGTCGGTTTTTAAAAGGCTTTTAAGCTCCGTATATTATATAAATTTGCCCAGCTTTACCCACTATTACCCTTAATTTATTATTCTTATTTTATTTTAAGGGTAATTTATTTTTAACCGGATATTACGCTTTTATTATTATAAGGAGAAAATTGCCCCCCCTAAGAAGTATATTTTACGCGATTTTTTAGGCGTATATAACGTAATATACTGGTCGGTTTTTAATTTTATTATAATATAAATATCCGTTTTGCTTTTTATAATATAAGTATAATAAACCTTTTACCGGTATATTATAAAAGGATTCTTTTATTTTAATATAATAATTTCCGTGGATTTTTACTTATATTTATTAATATAATCCCGTATAATATTATTCCCTAATTATAATTATTAACCTAAATTAATTAAGGGGAAAAAATAATAAAGGAATTTTTTAAATTTTAATCCTAAAAAACGCAGGCTTATTACTAAGATTTAAGTTTATAAATTCTGGTTAAAATTTTTAAAAATATAATGGGAAATAGGTTTAATATACCTTATTATATGGTCGGTGTTTAAAATTAAATTATTTGGTTTGGTTAAACCTTTAATTGCCTTTTTAAGAAAGGTAATGCTCTAAAAAACAGGGAATAATTTTATACAGGATTATTTTTAAATAATAATATAATATTTAGGGGAAAATATAATATATTAAATAAAAGTTATATTTTTATAATTAAGTTTTTACCGCTATGATTTATTACCCTTTTAAAAATCCCATAAATCCCGGGGGTCCTTTTGGCTTTTTATATAATCCTGTACAGGATTATTTTAAGGTTTTAAATTAATTATTTAAGCAATTATGCCGGGCGCAGGTTTTCGGTATAAATGCAGCGGGGGATACCTCCGGCACTATTATAATAGGTATTAAAATTTAAGGGAATTTTCCTTAAAGGCCAGCCGAATTTGGTTTAAATCCCAGGTGGCAAAGGTATTATTTTTAATACGATTAATATAAAATATTAATTTTCCCCTTATTTATTACTTTACGACCATATTATTGGCCATAAAATAAAAAATAGAATATTAGGCAAATTTAAATAATTAATTAATAATGAATAAAAATAATAGAAATTATAAAAAAAGGGGGAATTTATACCGTTTATTATAATATTATATAGTATGGATTAAATAATCCTGTAATTTAATAAATAATACCGTGGGGTATTAAAATTGGCCTGGCCTATAGGAAATAAGTAAGGAAAAGTATTATTAAATAATACTAAGGATTTATTGTATTTATTAATAAGGGTAAACCGGTATATGGGTATTAAAAGCTCGGTAAGGCTAGTATTTGCCCTATTTTTATTATATTATTAATAAATTTCGGCCCGTAATTGGTTAATTTCCAGATTATTAAACTGTAAATTAAGAACGCCTATAATAAATGGGTTATTTATAAACTGCTCTTTATCCTTAGTGGTTAAAGTATTAATAAAAATAATATTACCAATAATAATAGGGATTTAATCGAAAATATCCCCATTATTTAATAGTTCTTATATTATTTATAAGGAAATATCGATATCCTTATAATCAGGATGGTTTTGCTTTAAATGAAGTAGCCAGGTTTGTATAATAAATTAATAAATAATAAAAAATAAATAGGAAAAGGATTAAATACGGAAAAAATAAATACCTTAATCCTTAATTTTCTAACCTTAAATTCCCCCCTATACTGATCAGCAAAGTGGGGATTTTCCTGGTAGTTTTTAGGCCGAATAATAATAATTTCCAAATCTTTTGGAAATAATGGAAATTATTAATAAACCTGGAAAAATAATATATTAATAAAAATATTAGAAAAAAAAAAAACATACCTTAGTAATATTCCTTATAAAGTTTATATAATGGCCTTTATACCGATATTATACCCCCCGTACCTGGCGTACTTAATTAAAAGTATGCACCCTAGAAATTATTATTTATTTTATTTAAAAAAGCTCAGGCAAATGATTAGGTATAGGGCCAAAATCCAGGTTATTCTTTACCAAATAAAAAAAAGGCTCATCGGGAGCCTTTTTATTATCTTTAATTCGGCATTTTTGGCAAAGTCTTTCCTTTAATAAATCCATATTAAACCATTTTTCTTAGCAACGGAAATAAAATTCCATTATGGATTTATTTAATACAAAATGGAAATTTTATATTAAATTAATATTATTAGCGGAAATAAAAGGTTATTAAAAAGGAAGTAATGGATTTATTACCGTTAAATTATGGGGGGGGGATAATTAGGTTAAAAATCCAAATAATCGGTACCGGTTATAATGGAAGGTGAAGGGGAATTTAAAAAGGAGGGAATAATTAAAGAATTATTAAAAGGGGAAGGGGGTGAAATGTTTAGGGAATAAAAGGGTAAGGGAATAAAGGATACCGTAAAAATAATAAAAGGGTCCGAGGAAGAAAGAGTGGATGTGGAAGCCTATGAAATAAATTAATAAAAATATTATAATAATAAAAACCGTAAAAAATAAATATTAATAAATACCGTTAAGTGTAATTGATTAAAACTTTTATTTCGGGATAAGGGTAAGGGCGAAGGCGAGGGGACAGATAAAAAGGAAGAGGGATTAAAAGAAGAATTTAATAAAATAGGAATAGTGAATTGTAAAGGTAATGGTGGTTATTCCTAATAAATTTTTTAAATATTAGATTTTATAAATATAAAAAGGAAAAAAGTAAATTAATATACCGTAGTTTACAAATCATTATTATTACGCCGTCTGGTTGGGGCATGTTGGGGGGGGCTTAAAACTTCAAAGGTTCGCTTATTAATAATATTTTGTTGAGCAATATTTCGGCAATTTAAATAAACTTGAATGGGCTTTTTTTGAAAACGAGGATTATTAAAACGGAAAGAATCCCATTTATTATATTCTTTATGGCATTTTGCACAGATTTTATTTCCTTGCCAAATTGGTAAATTTTGAGACTCCATATTAAATAAAATTCTTAGAAATAGGTGTTATAATAAAAGGGAGAGTTTTAAAATGTAAAAGAAATTTAGAAACCCAATAAAAATAGCGATAAGAAGCAGGGATAGTAAAATGTCACATGATAAACGCCGATCAAATGCGTTTCCAATAAGAATAATCAACCTTATATACGTTATTTAATAACGAAAGGAAAATCGTAAAAATAAGCAAAAATATGCGTTGTATAGCCAAACTTCTAATAAACATTTTTATCAAATCCATTTTATTTTATCATTTTTATTACGGTGGATGCGGGCAAGTATATGCTTGTAAAACAGCTTTTATAAAAATGATGCATGATGAGTTAGATCATATAACCCCCCCCGTCATTTTTGGACCCCCCCCCGTTATTTTTTTTTTACTATATATAACAACCCTTTCTGTACTATGTAATAGGGAAAAGAAAATCGTAACAATAAGCAAAAATATATTTTATATAGCCAAACTTCTAATAAACATTTTTATAAAATCCATTTCTTTCTATCATTTTTATTACGGTGGATACGGGCAAGTATATACTTGTAAAATAGTAAATGCACAGGCGTTGTTTTATTGGTTGTATGGGGCTCAGACCATATAGGAAAACCATATCAAATATATTTCTTAGTTTATTAATAAGCTTATAGCTCTTTTTTGGAGTTATTAATAAGGGTTTTTAAATATTACAAAATAATAAGCATATTTTATTTAATATACCTATATTAGTGAATATACCTGCAAATTATTAAAAAGTGGTTTTTCGCCTAATTAGGAAGGACTCCATACTTTTCACCTTTTGAGCCATTTCCCGCCTGTAACTCTTAATAATCCCTCACGGGCTTAATGATTTTAGAAAGCGAATACTTCGCTCGCTTACGCTCACTACGTATTCCCAATAATAAATACATTTACCTTTAAAATCCGCTTTAAAGAAAGCGAATTGGGATGGATTTTAATCGCTTTATTAATTTACCGCCATCCCTACCCTTATTATTCCATTAAACCGCTTAAATACCAATTTCTTTTTAAATAAATGCCACATATACGGTATTTCTATATAATTTATTTTCGAATAAATCTTTATAATCTTAAGTTTTTTTACCTTTAATTTTTATAGCCTTTTTAATATTATGCATAATAAAAATCTTTTTAAGAATTATGAAACCACACTTATAATCCGTTTATATTTTAACGATATTCGAGGTAATATTATGCCATACTTGGTTAGACCTAGTACGCTAATAAGCAGGGTAAACAGCGGAGATTTTAAATTAAAATATAAAAGCCATACTGTTTTAAATAAGAGTTTAAATTATAATAAAATAAGTGACGGTGGTTTTTCGAATAATACCGAATATAATTTTAATAATAATAGGGTTGGCCTAAAAAGCACGAGGAGGGTTTTAGGAGGTATTAACCGCACTTTTAAGGGAACTTTATGGACTGACTTGGAAAAAAAGCGCTTACGCGCGTACGTTAATGAGGGGCAGTCGTGGTCCTGGATTGCCAAGACAATAGGGCGGACTGAGTCAGCAGTAAAGGTACGCTGGAGTTTGATAAAATAGGTAGCAAGTATCGTAAGGGAGTGCATCTTCCAAGGCTATGGTAATGTGCGGAGGCGAGACTGGACTCGGTGGAGCAGGGGAGACCGAACGTGACGGCGCAATATTGGGCTCGAGATGGGAGGTCGCCATGGGTGTGGTTGCAGGAGGCTGCAGCACAGAGGCATTCGCATCGATGGACGCCGCCGGGCTGTCATGTTTGCTGCGTATCTTGCGCTTCGGGTTGGACCAGAAGTCCGTGAACCATTTCAGCGCCATGTTCTTGGGGCTTCGAGAGCGTGGCTGATGGAGGGAGAGCATCCATGGGAGAAATTCAGCGGTAAAGCAGCGGAAGCGTGACCCCGCACTCATGCGGCTAAGTTGGCGGCTTCGTGTCTGGGATGAGAACAGTATCATGTTCAGCATATCCATATATGTCGGCGTGTCAATTTCAGTCCAACCTAATCTAATAGCCGTGGCTACCGCGGTCACTACCCCAATGCCGCCGAATAAAAGGCTGGGCGGCGGTCCCCTTCCCCAGGCCCGCCTCAAGGCACGCAGCAACTGGCGCGGCGCCGCCGTTGTCGCGGCTGTTGGGCTGTGCAGCAGCCCAGGACCCGTATATGACAAAGAGCCCGAACACCCTCGCAGCCTCGACGTCGTCCGCGCCCAGGTGGCGGGCCTGTGGGTGGCGGGCCTGGAGATGACGGCCAAGCTCCGCGCAGAGGGTCTCGTAGAAGACGGCGCGGAGGCGGTCCTGCCGGGGGTGCCAGATCCACACCCCCTCGCCGGTGCTGATGCCGAGGAAAACCTCGAGCGAGGCGAGCGCGACACCGAACGCGCCGTAAGTGGCATTTTCCCACTTGATAACACCAGTAATACTGCCCGACGCGTCGTCCACCTGTATATTCATCTCCACCAAGTCCGCGTGGTTCAGCACCTGCGGGAATTTGCGCCCGAAGATGACGGGCAGCCGCGCCCGCACCTCGCCACGCTTGGGCTGGAACCGCGCGGGGAGGGCGGCCTCCCACGCGGCCAGCTTTTCGTACGCCTGCGTAAGCGCGGCGCCGTCGGTGTTCAGCCGCGCGGTCGACAACAAGGACACAACAAAACTGTGGTGGGTTTCTGTGGTGGGTTTCTGTGGTTAGCTATAAAAAAAAAAAAAAAACCAGACTGTGACTTGGGGGGAAAGGAAAGCACAGACGAGGCAAAGTTCGCGACGGCGACCGTCAGCCGGTCGGCGCCGTCGTTCTGGTAAAGATCCGTCTGGGCCGCGCTAAAGGCAATACCGCCGGCAAGCGTCATGTGGTAGACATGCGCCTTGTCGCTAAACCCGTACATGACCGTATTGCAATTGGGAGCCATGTCCCCGTAGGTCCTGCGGGCTAGGGCGATAACGTCTCTGCTTAGCTGGGACAAGAGGTCGCGAAACTGGACAATACCCGAGTCGCCGGGGCGGGCGTTACTCAGCGAGTAGCTATTGATCTGCGGGCGCAGTTGCCGGTGATCGCCGATTTGTATAAGGCGTTCCACGCTAGGCATTAGCGTAGATATCATATAGGCTTCTACCATCTCTGCTGCCTCTTCGCAGATAACCACCTTGGTCGTGATCCCGATGACGTCTGCTGCTAACAGAGCCCGGCAGTCAACACCTTGCTGTACCTCTCAGGCTGCCCCACACGGTCAGATCTAACTAAGAGTAGGCCTTTGAGATAGCAGCATTCTCCAGCTTGGTCTTGGGCGTGCTGTTTCTCGAAACTTCGAGGTTTTTGTCGCGAAGTGTTTGTGACTGCGACTGCGAGCCGATTCGGACGATATTGTACGCCGGAGGTAGCATGCGAGTTTGTCCGTTGCGGATCGGGAGGATCCATTGCTGGAAACACAGTCCCCGTGTTTGCGAAATCCTCTGGAGACTTTCCAGTACGGGCCTGAATGCTGCCGGAATGATCTCAGGTAGGTTCACAACAAGCCCTTCAACTCCCGCACAGTAGACGTGCGTCAAAAGTTTTAAGCAGTGGATGGGAACATGGCGTTTTGGTGGTTTATCTCCGTTACATGCGCAGAATCTGCGTGAGCAGCGGATGGCGTTTGGTGATTTTGTCTTCGCTGCATGCGCAGAATTTGCGTAAGCAGTGATGGGAATATGGCATTTTGGTGGTTTCCTTCTTCTCTTCGTATTGCACGATAGCATTGCTGATCACAGCATCGCCAAGCAGGATTTCCTCACCACAAGATGGTGGCGGGCGGGCTCGAGGCGCTGGCCTTACCCATGCCAGAGAGCAGAGCCAGGACGACGCTTTGCTTGCCAATGCAGCCAGTTTTATAGCTTCTATGATCATCCCACACTGCATCGGCCACAAGTAAGACTGCACCGTACTCGAGCAATAACGCGCAAATAATGGCGATCTCAAAATCGTTGCGGCGGTGCGATCAATACGTTGTTTGTGTCGCGGCAGCTGATAATGAAGGCCTCCGTGACAGACAGATGCCGGTGAGCCGCAGCTATGCTCTGGTACTTCCTCGTGGACCGCAGCTGGTACTGTTCCTCGCTCAAGCACAAGGGTATGCTTGGTTATACAAAAAATGGTGGCCACGTAAAAGATACCATCCCACCTAACATTCACGACGTTGAAATAAAGTTGGGACGCTAAACACGGGACGGAACCGGATATCCAGGATCGTTGCTGTTGTCGCCGCCACGGGGCACCAAGTCACGCGATTCAAGGCGCATGCCCCGGTCAGCATAGGGATTATTACGGATCAAATTCTACTGTTTGCCACCCTATTTTGCGGCCAGAACCAAAAGTCCCAAGGTAGCAAGCACCTCTCGCAACCGGGAGGGATCCTTTTTGGCCTTGACGGATCCTATTTTTGGACTGCAACAGGGTTCTTTTTGGTTGTCGTATCACGAGTTAAAACGTCCCGCTGGTTCGAGTTCCGCCGTACAACGTGCTTGGCCTCTAGCGACCGGCCCGTCATGCTACATGAAAGATATTCTTTTATTTGCACTTCTGGAGACCGCCTTGACTAACAATGCGTCTCGCTCGTCCATCCTCACCCGAGACTCGGCGCGCCGCACCAACGCCTGGAGATTTTCCATCTCAAGTAGCATGCCGTCTCCTAAGTGTGATATGGCAACGGGTATATTTATGCCTGGACAATAATGATTTTCCAAGGTATTAGTTCCTTATATTTCCGCCGTTGCATTTTCAGGCGGGCCGTATGCCGGGCGTCCGTAGCCTCTGTCTAGGAAAACCTATTGGCGATACATGCAAGAATGCTTCATACGTAGCTCTACAGAAACGGCATTACGACCTCGTCACAATATTCCAGAAGCCACTTCCGACAACGGTCTGTGTCGTCGTCCTCGCCCTCCATGGCATGACTTGGGCCATGCCGCTCCCAGAACGCTCGCTCGAACCATTCAGGCCAGAAGCCACCAAATTCCCAGTCGATTATTGCATTGATCTTGAGCGTATTAGGATCCACGATAATGTTATGTTGCCCTAGGTCATTGTGACAAAAGATATAATCTCCCTTTGCGACGTCTGCCCGCACTTTCCAGCAGCTATCGGCTTTCCACTTGCCACTTGTTACTCGGAGAGGAGGGCACATCAGTGCATCTCCGGGTACTCCTGGCACGTTTGATCGCAATGTCTTCAAAGTACGAATATGTCGAAGGACCTCTTTCTCCACGACTCGCTTCTGAGACTCGTTCAACTCATTCATGGCGACTCCCGGCACATATTCCGTCAAGTGATAAAAGGCGCCGTCATCTTGAAAAGCGCATTGAAACCGAGGGAGTGGGATGTCGGTCCGTATCGAAAGATACTGCAAAACGGCAGCGTCGGTCTTCCAGCGTTGTGGGTAGGACCTGGGTGGAATGACAACGTCGCCTCGTAAATTTGTTTGCCACTCATGCCGGCGAAGCGTCCGCTTGATGCAGGAATTCCCCACATGGTAGTACTTCTTATCGTACAGAACAGCCCAGCAGCCGTCCTCCCGGTGGTCGTTGAGTTCTTTATTGGTGACCATACCGATGAAAGGATATGAATGAGGGGTATAGGGAAAGTCGGTCGGCTTGGGGTCTAGTATTGGGTATGGTATTCGTAAAAGGCACAGGGCATCATAGCTTTGCTCTGGTCTCACTGCCTGTCTATGCAGGACTTTCATCACGAGTGCACCGTAGACCAATTAAATTGTTCTGTCAAGAAATGCAACGTTACTTTGCACGCAGATACCAGCAAAATGGCCAGCTGGAGAAGATTATCGACGCTTCGCACACGCAATCAAGACACAGCTTTGAAGTGGCTTCCTGATTCTAGGTAGCCACGCCAGTGACAAATTTCCCAATCGCGAGATAGCTCTTTAGGAAACCATAAAAGGTCTCCGGATCCACTACGCCTAGCACTGTTTCATCAGCTACTGTCCCGACCACAACACACTTCAAGAACGCCTTGCGGCTTGATAGCTCTGGGTGGTGGTGGTGGAGTGGGGGGAGGAAGCAATGATTCATCTACAGATTATGTACGGATGATATGGTGGAAGCTTTCCAGAGGCCTGCAGGGGCCCGACTGGCGGCCGGGCGGGCGGTCTTGCAACCCGGCGGAAGCGCCGGCGCGGCGGATTTGCACATTGGCGGGAGCTTTGCGGATTAGCAGTTATTGCTCACGTGGTGGGAAACCGGGGCATAATAAACAAACCTGGACGTTTTCCCGCTGAATTACGGAAAAGACTGCATGTCGACGATACCATTGACGTCTTGTCGTGCGCTTGTGCCATAAACACTGGTGCCCGCAAAGCATTTTACCAAATTCTGGAGACATTGCTATCGAGGATAGTACCCGGTGTGTAAAATCAGTGTACGTGTGGGCATTGTGGGGACGGGAGTGATGACGGAGGGAGTAATAAATAATATATTTGTCTCGGGACGCTGGGTGACGGAGAACAGCGACGGCAATCTTCTGCTTCACCCCGACTACCTGGGTTGCAACGTGACGGTTGCCGGCAACCTCCTGATCTTTTCGAACTCCATCCAGCTATCTTCGGTGTTGGGCTCGGGCGAAAAGGGTACATGGCGGATTCGTATGGGAGGCGCAGTGGAGGCGACCAGCATTTGCTTAGCGCGATGGCCGTATGGCAAAGGGTCGACCCCTTCTCTAGCGCGCACTCTTTTTCGACGCCGATCCTTATGATACGGCCTGGTCGCGTGCTAAGGAGAGCACCGTTTATTCTACGCACGAGAGACAGGTCGTTCCGCTGCTTGTTCCCCAAAGTCATAAAGTACGCACGGGAAAGGGACGCGTTGGAGACGCGGTGCTGAGAGCCGGAATTGTTCGTGCACTACCAGGTACCTGCTTCCGGCAGAAGTGTCTCGTCAAGTCGCCTGGCGTGGAAAAGCATAAATCCGTTTTGCCACCGGCAAGCGCTTGTTTCCCAGACAAAGAAAGCATACCGTAGGCCTCTTTTCGTTATATACGAGCTGCTTTGCTGCGTTTAGCGCGGTTTTGTCCTGCGAGAGTTCAGCCTTCGCGATAGAATTTTTCACTGCAATTTTGGCCCCGACCCTTTTCCCACCTCCTTCAAGGTCTGAGAGGCCTGGGCTGCCCGCAATTCCTAACCTTGCTCATCAAGGCTTCGCCAGCAAAAAATTATACGCAGCAGCATCCCACGCCGCCCGCCAAGCACGGAAAGCAACCGCAACGAACACCGAGGCCTGCGTCGTGCTTAACTCCGACTCCGACTCCGACATAATCTGTCTGGGCGTGGCTCCAAGAGAGTAGCGGCAGACGCCTGGTCTTTGCAATATTACCATAATAAGCGCCGAGAAAGCAACAAATAAATCTCACCTCTCGAGCCGTTAGGCCACACGAAACGCAACTATCGTCCACATGGCCACCAATCCCGCCGCAGAAGCCCAGCATCCGCTCGAAAATTGCACAGCGCCCGCCGTAATCGATAAACCGCAGGCACGGAAATCCCCGATCAGATCATCCACAAACGGGTCGAACTGGGTTGCTTGCGAAACTCCGACGTATAATAGCCTTAACTGGTTTACGGCTCGTTTAATAAAACCGGCCGATTTTATTACCGGGCGGCGAGCCGCTTACGCGCGAAGCTCGCTCCCATATCGTATAGCATCGTCGCATATCGATAAGGTCTTCCGTCTTTTGGTTGCAAAGTGTGGCCCAATACTAAAATATGGAGAGATATAACGAAGCGCGGTCCTACTAGCAGTGTAGCAACCGACAATATATCACTAGTCTTTCATCATAATAATCACCACCCACTCCCAAGGTAACGGCAACGACTTGTTTTTGGGCACGCTTCTCGCACGTGCTTCGTCTCCAAGACCTCTCTTCCTAAAGCTCGGTTACTAGGAGGCAGGTATGGAAAAAAGTTAATTGGAGTAAGATAACTATTATAATTACACCTATATAATTAAATATAATTATTCAAAATTTCTATCTTTCGAAGATTCCCCGCATTAGTGCTTGGCCACTTTATCGTATTACCGACCTTTTTAAATGGCCTGCTCCTACTTACCGTTAAAATACCTTGGTGGCCAAAAGTAAGCTGGGTAATGCACCCGTTTAATTGGTAAATATTATTACTTACGGGGTCGAACTTAATACTTAAGTAAACCAAAAATTTATTCACCTTTCCTAGAAAACTGTTAGATACATTATTACGTGTTTAATAGGCCACTACTGCGTATTAACTGCGCCACTACGTATTTACGGCGCCAACGCGTACTAAATACGCTATCGCGTTTTAAGTACATTATGGCGCAAGATACGTTATCGCGTATCTTATACATAATAGGTATATTTATATATATAACTTATAAATGTGTACGGTATAATAAGGGGAATAATAATATTATAAATAACTTTCCTATACGCCCTTTTAATATACAACCGAATATATTTAACTACCAGTTAACCTTATTACTCCATCTTTATAAATAACCTAGTTTAACCTCTTATATCTAATAATTAAAAATCTAATTAACTCCGCCTAATTATAATATACCTTCCTTAAAATCGATTATATAACTCCGCTAAATTATCCCCTTATCGCTAATATAAGCGATATTATTCTAAACACTTCCCTTAAATGGGAGACCTATAATAAACAATTCCGCATTAGGGCCATCGATTTCTCCCTATAATCCAATATCGACCCTATCATATAAGGCAAACCATTTTTTAATAACCCCCGTAAGCCTAAATATAATAATTTTCCATAAAGGAATTTATAAAGGTTTATCCAAACTATTATAAAAAACCCAATGGTATTTATTAAAATATTAACTGGCCTTCCTAATACCTAAAATAATAATACGCCTATATATATTTTAATAAAGGATTATATTAAACCGGCTTTTAATTTCCTCGAATTTAGCCCGGAATACCAAATGGCGTACCAGTTCTTTTTTATACATTATAACCATAAGCGCCTTTATTATAAGGAATAAAAAAGCTTATACGGGAGCTTCGCGTATAAATAATCAAAAATATAATAATACCGTACCAAAACGCCTATTATAACCTAAGCAAATCCCTATAAATTTGGTATTTTAACCTTTATAAATACATTAAGCTTAATAAAATACATATGGAAAATATAGCGGAAAACCTATATTTCTAAGCTATTATACCATTAAGGCATTAACTATAAAATTTCCATACGTGGTTTTAAAAGTGGACTAATATTTTAATAAAACTTATTAAGCGGTAATATTGAATTACCATATAACCCTAAATATAATTACGCGGCTTTATATTCGTTATACGCCAGGTTAAATCCTTATGGATTATATCGTATAAGCCATTTTATCGATCTAGGGTTCTCGATAATACTCTTAAATACCTAATTATTATAAACGATTTTAAAGACCAATTATTAACAAAAAGGTAAATAATAGGGGCCGCATTAGGAAAAGGGCCTTTTACTTATAAGAAGGCCATAAAAATGATAAGAAACACGGATAAAACCCTTTGGGCAATATCGATAAATCCTCTAATAAAAAACAAACAGAGTTAAAGCCAAAACCAAAATAAAGCGACCGAGCGCCTGGTAAAAATAAATCATAATATCCCTACTAGTATTATTTTTATAAACCTAAAAGGTGCCTATACTTTTACCCCGAGCGCCGTCCTTAAAAATAAAAGGGTTTACCAGAATTCCACATGAATATTCGAAATGGCTAATCCAAATATAAGGAATAATTAACCACCCTATTTTTTATTAAATATACTAAAAAATTAAACGAAAATTAATTAATATACCAAATGGCGGTTTATATAATAATGGATAAAAAGTAAAACGCCGAGGAATATTCTTTGCGAAATTTAACTATTCTAAATTTAAGGGTTAATTTCGATATTTTTATTAATAAATTACGGTTTTATAATTATTACCGCTTTACCTATAATAATTACCTATAAGCAGGGGATTTTAAGGTCCTTATTTAGGAATACGGAACCGTATTTATTCGGATATAAACCCCCGGTTCCATTTAATATATTAATCCGATATTAATATTACTAAAAATTACGCATTACCCGGCTGACTATATAATAATATATCCTTATATAATTTATATATATAAGATTATTGGTAGGATTAAAGCCTTAATAATAATACCTTAGGTATTTTAATAAAATACCGGTAATATAATATCTCGATTAATATAACCAATTTATTTTAAAGCATATACCCCTTTTTTATTTAAACTCGGGCCCTATATAAGGTACCTTCCCTATATACCATAAGGCTTTTAAAAAAAAACATATATATATTATACGCCTTGTAAAAACCATATACCCAGGAGGTATTTAAATGGCACCTCCGTTTAAATTACCCAAATCCCGAGCTATTTTAAAGATTAATTAACTACTTCATTGGCGTTAAAGTCAAAGGGCCTATTATAATGAAATATTAATAATACGCCATGGGATGGGCTGATGTCACGTCGAGGAGCGACGATAAGTGCCATAATAATATGTATATTCGATTTATAAAAAGGGAGAAAGGAGAAGGGGAAAAGGAGTAAAGAAAAGGGAGTGGTTTATGGGAAGCGTTTTATACGCATTGGTCCCGCGGTTAACCCGTTATATATATAGGTTATAGTATAGCTAGGCCTATAATATTACCCCTTTTTTTACTTATCCCGCCGTATGGCGGTAACGCCGCGGGTGCGTGTGTTTATAATATAATTATATACCGGGGCCCGTAATTTAAATATATTTTATGGCCCCGCCTACGTGGAATATTCTCTGCGAACGTTATATGCGATTATTATAAAGGCTGCTTCTCGGCCGCCTATTACCCTTTCCTTATCCTTTACCATAATAATAATCGTAAATTACCCCCCCCCCCTAATTTCTTCCCCCCTTTATTTATGGCCTCCCTCGGCGCCCGGGAGGGTACCGAGCGCCCTCCCGGGCGTTTTACACTTAAAACAACGGCGTTACGGGCTCTGGGTATTAATCTATTATTTTTCGGGGCTCCCCCCGGCCAAACTTAGTTTAAATTTCCATTAATAAATTTCCATAATTCTTCCCTTATTCCGAACCCGTTATATATATAATGGCTAACCGCTAATACAGTGCCTTTTCCAGCAGGATTTTAAATTTATAATAATAATAATTCCGCGCCGGCCTTTTTGGCGCCGTATAGCCCCTTTTCCTAAGGCGGCGGCGCCGTAAAACCGGCGGCTTATAAAAGTATTACCGTTTATATTTTTATTATTATTAAGGTATATGGTATTTTGCCCTTTTTGCCCCCGGGGTATTATTAACCCGCTCCGAATAATATAAGGCCCCTATTATACGTATTAATTTTATTAAAACAACGAAAATGATTTAGGTATATAACCTTTTCCCGGCACGCGGTCGTTATATTTTTAGGGTTAATAAAACTAAAATATTATTATTAAAGCCGAGCGTAATAAGCTATATAAAGCTTATATCCGCCGTATTATTAATAATATTACCCATTATTCTTATAATTAATCCGGTAGGAGCCCTTTTAAATTATTTTAATAAATCGCGATTAACCTAATATTAATTCGTAGGGTAAGGTATTATTTATTTTTTATATTTTAAAGGGAATTATACTTATAACGCCGTATATATTAAAGGACATTTATAAGGTCCCCTTTCCCGCGGGAAATTCGTTATTAATCCGGTTCATTAATATTTCGATATTTTTAATATTAAAACTACCATTATTACCCTGGTCGCCGTTATTAAAATTAAAAACCCGCGTGGTAATTTTACCGTAAATTCGCTTCGGTCCTCTTATATATATATTTTTATTAATTTTAAGGTTAGGCTTACCGCCAGTTTAAAAATAAAATAATCCGTTATATTAATACGGGGCATTATATTGGCTCGGCGCCGGCCGCGCCGGCCGCGTTTATAATTAATATAATACTTATATTTAAACAGGTAGTATTTTTTCTAAAATCAATTAAAAGATTTACCATTATTAATAAAACGTTACTCGCTTTTTTATAAAACCGCGTATATTTAACCTCCGCCCTGTATTCGTTAAGGGATTATTATTAATCCTCCCCTTAATTCCCCGCTCCCTTATCGCTATTTATTAATATTATTTCGCCTCCCGGGCAATATATTTAATTATTATATAGCGGTTCTGTTAATTTTAATAATAATACCAAGTTTAATATAGGCCTAGCGGCCTAGGTTTTTACCGCTGGTATTAAACGGCGTTTTATTATTATATGGGCCCGCTGCGGGGCCGCTTAGTCCTTATTAATACCTGCCCTCCCCTTACCCATAATTCTTTCTTTTTTTTCTCTTTTTTTTTTTATATTATACTATTAATACCCTAAATACCGGGGAGGAATACCCCTTTTATTTATTTTACCTTTACCTTATTATTACGCTCCGCGTCTCCCGCTATTTTATTATAGTTTATTTTACGCGTAATTTTACCTATACGGGGCTATTATAAATTACCGTATCGCCGAAACGTTTTTTATAACGGTCCAGCGCCGCTATTTTTATAATTTAGATTAATGGCTCCCAAATTAATTCCGCCTAATCTTACCATTTTACCAGTACTTATTTAATGGCGCCATAACCCCGCTTTTATTTTTATACCTTAAAAATCTCCTTTATATACCATTCCCCCTTTTTTAATTTATTACCCGAAATTAAATATCCGGTACTTCCACGTAAAAAGTAAGGTGTGGGAATACGTAATATCCGCCACACATATCGTGAAAATCGCTAATGCGATTTAAATTATTAAGAAAG
>JAKWBI020000636.1:0-26736 GCA_022664585.2 Zalerion maritima | reverse complement strand
CCCCCCCCCCCCCCCCCCCCCCCCCCCCCCCCCCCCCCCCCCCCCCCCCCCCCCCCCCCCCCCCCCCCCCCCCTTCTCCCAAATGTGTTGGCATCTGACTGATAAGTTGCCATGTTGCGGAAGATTACTGGAGGAGAGGATGTTCCGTAGGGCTTGACGCGAATGCGCACACCGCCGTTGAATAAAAAAACTACTAGGGAACCGCAAATAGGAAACCCAGGGAGAAAATGCGCCTTGCCTGCTGGCGTGTTTGGCGTTGGGTGCGTGGACGCGATCCTACCCAGTCGTCGGCATAGTGTAAGCTGTGCGGCTTTCTTTTTCTTTTCTTTTTCTTTTTTTCTTTTTTTTTTCCTACGGTATGTATATTAGGCAAGAGGTTGGAGTCTCTGCCTGTATCGATACGTAATACATTATCAAGACTGACCAGCGTGTGGCACAAAATAGCACAAAGCCTTCGCATCCCCTAACTAACCACCAGAACCCGCATCTTGCTACAGTGGAAACATTTAGTGGATATAGGAACAGCTACATAGCAGTTTGTCAAGTCGACTTTCTTGCGAGTGTGTCGCAGAGCCGCGAACTTTGCGTAGGTGGTGTGCTACAGTATGCGGGTGGGGAACGGGGGGCGAAGGGGGGGGGACCCATGTGGGGACCACCATATGCCATATGCCGGGACAGCCGGTGTGTGTTTTGACAGGCAGCATCGGTGCGGGGCCCGGGAGGGGGGATTGGGGTGACGGACCGGGTTTTTCCACTTTCCTGCGGTAGTACCTTCAATATGCGGCTTAGGCCGAGTGGGTTTCCATGGTATCCGCTGAGTCAACCCTAGATGGGGATGGAGTGGTTTGTCGGCAGCTCTATCACGTTCGTTCCTGGCATGGGCAAGAGTCAGAGCTCGGCGTGCGGCTATCGGCGTGTTCCAAGAGCACGAAACATGCGACTGGTGCCTCATGATGAATGTTTTCTGGTTTCGGGAAGGTAACACCTCGAGCGAGAAAGGCCGCGTACATAGTAGCCTATTAGAAATCAATACTGATAGCTTCTTTATGTCATGCTAGTAGAAGTGGGCTATTGGTTCCGGGATGTATACACGGGCACGTGCTCAGGGGTGTTGTCTCTGGCTGCTTGGTATCCTAGGTTGCCACGTGGCAATTGAGATTAGTCTATGCTACCTATTAATACACTATAGGTAGTATGTCAGCAGACGGCGTTCTTCCATTGAGAAGCTAAGACATGGCAAGCCACAACTCTTGGAACTTGAAGTCTCCCGGCTAGGTTGAGAAATATGTATATGCAAATAGATCGTACTTGAGCGGGTTGGTTCAGGCAGCAATGCTTTTAGGGCACCAAATTCAACATTGACCCCAGCCTTATCCGCTGCTAGGAAAAAATGAAACAGTATTGTGTGCCTACAACAGAGCCACCATTATTCTAGGTACCCTTAGTTGCGAGGTTAGAGATGAAAGACGTGCAGTTGAGATGTAAATGCAGAAACAGTGACGACCAGCAGGTCTAGCCACTTCTCGAGTACGTGTTCTCGAATTCAAGTGTCTCAATCTTGGGGGAGGTGTGGTAGGCTTCCTGATCAAATCTTTTCCATCGGGTCGTCACCGGATCATCAAAACGACCTGGTGGAAAGAAGCGGCCGTGGTTTGTGTATGTTGAGCTATATTGAGATCTCCAATTCTACTGTGCAGATGAAGAATGTTTGATGATTTGAGTAGTGTTTAGTCTAAGGGGACTAGGCTTGAAAGAGATCTGGATCATGGGGGCGACTTGCTTGTGGTTGATGCCAGTAATGAGCAGTGTTAGATATTGGGACTAGATCATAGCAAATTTGCGAGAAGGAAGAAGGTTAAAATAAACACCTATGATATACCGGAAATATCTTGTTTCCTACCTCCGCCTAAGGAGTGAGCTTCAACATTATTACATCATGAATCTCAAATGAGTCTGCAATGACCATGTTGTCCCTAAGGCAAGTAAACGGAGCCGAGGCTTATCTATTCCTGCCACATCCATCCGTGGCGGCTGTCGGGCTTTCTATTAGTTGGTAGGAAGCTTACCTAAACATGCAGTCGACGATTTTTAAGGCAGTTGGGGTAAGGAGCTCAACGCTTCAGGGTTCTTCCTGACCACCGTCCCATCTCAGCTCATGGGAGACTCGTCATCGCCTGATCTCCGTTTGGTCCGTTTGGGGTTTCCCGTCCATTGCATGCTGCACTACAGGCCGAGCTCCGCAGATCTGGCCTCTGGCCAGCCAGCCACCTCGCTGGTATTACGCACCTCAGGTTCTAGCTACGAAGGACAGGGTCTGGAATGGATCTGTGGAATCGCCGAGCACAAATATTGACTGCTACGAAGACCAGTTTAATATCAGAAGAAGAAAAAGGAAGTTGACTTGTTGAGTTCGTTGCAATTGTCCAAAGTGCCGCAACCCCTGGCTCGTGGACCAGGTATCATATACAAAAATTAAACCGTGTGTATAACCTTGAAGCCAAACCCTTTTTGAGTTTTGTGTGTGGAGTCAATCTCAAAAATAGCCTGCGGATCATGAGATATTCCGTTCCCGGAGACCAGGATCTCCCCAGCTACAGTAGTAGACTGTCTTGGGAACCCGTTTTTATTTCGCTACGTGCCTCATTGCTGCAGGCCGGTAACCGGGGATTCGGCAAGGGTTTTAGGGACTGCGGACCTTGGCGATGGGCACAACCCCATCCGCAAAAATCCAATTCAATTCAAACGGCGATCTTTCATTTTGGGCCGTGACATTTTGGGGGCAGATTACGTCTTTTAAGCGGTTCTGAGTAGACGCTGAAGATGGGTATCGAGGTGAGAGAATAGAAAAGGAGAGAAGTCAAGGACCAAACGAAAGCAAGAAAGTTTGCGTGTCTGGAACGAACGACCCTTACTTCCGACGCACAAACATGCACCCCTCTTGGGGTTGGCTGCACAGTCCGATGTTTTCTACGGTTCGGGATGATCTCAACACCATGAAGCATGAAAAGCGACCTAGATGACAGCGAGGTCTTCTGTGGAAACCAAAAGCAATGCACAACCGATTGTGCCGAAGTGATTTATTACACGGGGGAAGGAAGTGTGTGACTCCGGTCGGGCCAGTGGCACCGCGTGAGGAGGGTGGAATACGAGATCCAGGATTTATGGCTCTGGCTAATGCGGTGGACAGCGTGACATGCTACTGCTGGCGAGAATAGATAGATTCACAGATAAAAAACCCCGTATGTGAGATGGTGGTCTCGTACCGAGCAGATAGGATCAACACACTGCGTTATTCGTTATTCAGGTTGGAGAAAGTCCTGATATGGCGTCTGGTCTCGTCTGACATGAACGTTCGTGTTGGGCGGGCCTCGACAGAACTGCTCACAACTGACCATTGAAATTGACTGGCAATTGGTATGCTGAAGAGGAAGGGTTGGTTCGAAAGGTGAATTTCTGCCGGACCTTACAAGCAGGCAATATTCTGACTACTATGTATGCTGTACGTGATAATACGGCAGCATTGCGAGTGGGTCTACACTCCCAGAGCTGCTCTGTTCACCACGGCCCGAAAAGTACTGTGCACGCTTTGAATTTCCCCAATGCCCAGAAGTCCGCGCCTTCCATCCAGGCTTCAAAACTCCATTTTCTTCCGGAGAGAGTTCCTTCGCGAACCGATCGGACAATTGGCATTTCTCAAAACGATCCGATCTCTGAGCGTGTAATAATTAACCACCCCCGGCCGGGCGTTCATTTTGGCTGTGGATGGCGGCACCGACCTGACTTCCAGCCAGCTGAGACGGGAACAAAACAACGATTGGCGGCCTGGCTCGCCAAGGTCGCGGTGGATGCGAGTGAGACCCTAGTCTAGCGCCCCACGCTAAGATGCCAATCCTGGTCCCGGATATCTCGACTGTGAGCATGGTGGTAATTGGGGGTGCCAAGACAACTCATAGCGTCCGCTTCGCTCGTGGCGTCCCCTTTATTTTTATTTATTTTTCTTCTCGTCTGGTTCGGGACCCTGCCTCTGTAGTGACAAGCAGGCCATCCCATTTAAAATTGCCTTCCCCGGACAACCTACAAGCCTCTTTATTTTACTCTCCTTCTCTCATCCCTTCTGCTTCAACCTCTGTTCAAAAGCCTTCGTTCTTGGCTCGTCTCTCGTTTCGTTCTCTAGAATCCCCTTCTTCGGATCCTTAAAGAGCCTTCTCTCGTTCTGTATTCCTTATAATACTAAAACTCTGTTTTGACAACCTTAATACCTTCTAATACTCACCCGCCAAGACTCACCCGCTTGTCACGTCCACCGTGAATTAATTAGCTTGTCCTCCCAGTTCGCGAGCACCCCTAGTATGTGTCACCCAATTGTTGCTTCAAGATGCCCCGGATCCTCTTGCATGTGCTTCCAGCTTTCGGCATTCTTCAACAGTCCTGACGTCTCATCCCAGCACGCTTGTGCGCCCACGTCCCCAGCGCTTGCTAACATCTCATGTGTTGCTACCAGGGACCCCATCCGAATCTTGTGCCCGATTTGAGCGGATATATACCAATTCCCCATATCTGTAATAGACTCCGCCTCCCGTTATCGACTCCTCCACCCCGTAGCAAATAGTCAACATGCGTTTCTCCACGAGCACCTTCGTTACTGCCCTCCTGGTAACTGTCGCCAAGGCCGACTATATCATCGACCCAGAGACAGTCTCCGAATCAAACCGTGAATACTGGTGCCAGAGCGAGGTTTCCACCTGTCCTCTCATCTGCGAGCAGATCAACTCTGGTGATACTCTGGTGAATGATTGCGACCCTGTACGTATACACCACGCGTTTAGGAAACATCCATGGCCTCCTAGATACTTTCCTTGCCACTGACACCGATAATCTCAGGAAACTCTCACATACGGCTGCATCTGCAGCAACGGCCTCGCTCCCAACGTTTCCGAGTATACACTCACCCTGCCCTACTTCACCTGCGTCGAATGGGGCACCCAGTGTGTTGAGGACTGCGGCTCCAACAACGCCTGCGCCAACAGCTGCCGCGAAGACCATCCTTGCGGTGCCCAGGAACCGACTGCGGCCAACTCCACCACTACCGCTACATCCGCCTCCTCATCCTCCACCTCAACCTCCGAGTCTGAGGATGCTATTCACACCAGCGTCCTCGGCGAGGACGATGGCGACAGCAACAGTAACTCTGCTATTGCTATGGGCCGCTCCTATGGTCTTGCCATGGTAGCCGGTGGTCTCTTCGTTGGCTTTGCCCTCTTGTAAGAGGTTCTCCGTGTTGTCGGTCGCGTAGATGGCAGAAAGGTCGCTTCGGGAGGGGTAGTTCGTCTGTATTATATTTTGCATACAGGGGTTTCTGCATGAAGTCCTGTCACGGATACTCGTAGTGCCCCTTGATTTCATCTGTTCGGATCCAGGAAACTGAACATGGCATCGACTCGCCTTGGGCGACAACTAATTTGCGTCGTTAATGTTTGTATACAGAGGGAGTGGTTTAGAATCGAACCTGTTAGGTTGGAGAGTATTGTGTCGAGAATCCTAGATTGTGGCTGCTGGAACCGGGTTGAGACGACTGATGGATTTAATCAGGTAGCATTTCAAATATCTAAGCCGGAGTCTAGGTTCATGACGAATGAGAAATACTGCTTCCTGTAGCGACACCACACATATTGTTCCGTTCATCCCCGTAGCGTGCACTCGCAAGTCATCGTTTTGCGTTCCGACAATTTGGTCCAGAAGGGTGGCAGTTATGGGAAGAAACAGAGAAATCGTGTGAAGGTGGAAAGAAGGCTTTGTCGAAGTACTGTAATGATGTGGAAGGCAGTTTATCGCATGTAATACTTTCTTTCGTCTTGTGTCTGTAGCAATGGGGAATTTAAGTTCCTTAGGGTGTGGTACATGGAAAGTACATATTTCTCTCCGCATTCATTCCGTACCGCAGACAAGCTCGGGCGCCCGAACCAGCTCGAAGGGATGAACTGAATCCTGTTTATATTGAATTGTCGTGTTGTCGCTACCGACTGGGGAAGAAAGTGTGGGACTTTGAGGTCTCTTGCATCCGAGTCATGTTGAGAGGACTCGGCACTAGTAATCCCCGTCCACTCCGCACCGGCGGTAACGGAAGTTTGGGCAGATGACGGCCGGCAACATGCATTCACGTGTCAGGGTTGGGGCTCCATTTATGACCGCCGTGCGTTACGTAGCCTGCCTACCCCATACGCGCCACACAGGCTACATACAGCCTACAGGCTGCAGTGTAGTCGCCACAGTCGGTAGGGCGGGCAGCAGCCAATGGCATGCAGGGGCGGTCAGCTGGACCAGTCGGGGCACCAAACATCAAAGACCGAGTCTTGGAATTTGCGTAATCTGCAGCTGTTGGAGTACAGATCCACTTTCTTTCCCTTTTTTCCAATGACAGATTTTACAACACTTCATTCCCTTTTCCAAGTTGCTTCACTCATCTCTCTCCGCATAAAAAAGACACGACCCTCTCCAACTCACTCGCAATGTGTTCCCATCACTCGTCATAGTGCCTTCATAACCCCCAGCGAACCTCCATGGTTGTCCAGTGTGCGGCCCCTGAAAGCAATAACTAGCTCCTCGCAACTGCCTCAATAGGAGGCACCTCCTTTGTTTGCTCCCTGCTCGAGACCTCGACCAAAGAGAATCTGGTTCCTGCTGCAGCGGCGTCCCCTCCCCCATCTCGCCCCTTGCACCAACAGGCTAAACTCCGTTTCGCCAGTTCTTCCCCAGAAGTTCCCTAGCTGCTATACTATACTGTATCTTTTCTCTGTCCTGCGCCTAACTGCGCCAACTTCTGCTCACCATGACCCTGAGCAACTCAAGTTAGTAGAACCCCTCATAGATGTTTCCTGTTCAAGACTTTGACGTCACAAGAGCATGCTTCGTTTGTTCGCTGAAGACGCGACCAGTCAAATTCCATCGCAAGATATTGAGGGGTTTGGAATCGAGTACTGACAAGTGCACTTCATGCGTGCCGCATTGTGATAGGAGAGGCCGTCGCCGAATGCATATCCGAAGACGCCCTGGTTCACCTTAAGTCCTACAAATACTCGAGCGTAGACAAGTCGCCAGTCTCGCACTACATCCTACGGCCATATGTATGTCATATCCCGTCCCGGCTCCACCGTTTCTAGCGAGGCCGCCTTGCTACGATGGGCTTGGAATGCGCGGGCTAGAATACACCTATGGAGCAGCGCGCTGAATATAACCCTTTCTCAAATAGTGGAATGCCTTTGTCGAGCTCCTGCCGTTATGGCTCGCGCCCAACATGGTAACCCTCCTTGGGTTCTTCTGCATTATTGCAAACATTGCCCTGCTGGTTATCTTCATGCCAGATCTCGTAGGCCCTGTACGACTCTCCCTCCTGACACATCCCCTTTCCAGTGCACCCGCATGGTGGATTGGCAGTTGTTGGGGCACGTGGGCTAATGTTTCCTCCCGCTCATAGGCACCATCATGGCTATACTTTAGTTTCGCACTCGGTCTCTTCATGTACCAGACCATGGACAACATCGATGGCAAGCAGGCACGCCGAACAGGAACATCCAGCGGACTAGGCGAACTCTTCGACCATGGAATCGACAGCCTTAACTGCACCTTGGCATCCCTCTTGGAAACAGCGTCGCTGGGGCTCGGCTGCAGCAAGGCGGGTATCTTCACTGCTCTCTGCCCTTGTCTACCAATGTTCTTCTCCACCTGGGAGACATACCATACCCACACATTGTACCTGGGATACATAAATGGGCCAACTGAGGGTCTCTTGATTGCCTGTTCCATCATGGTTGTTTCTGGAATATATGGGCCCCATATCTGGACACAGCCCATGGCAGACCTCATCAGGGACGAGCCCTTGTTCGGCTTTGGTCCTCAGATCGTTGAGCGCATGGGGAACCTCGATTTCCTCGATATCTGGATCACCCTCGTCCTCATTTCCCTCGTGGGAGCACATATTCCTTTCTGCATTCTCAATGTGGTGAAGGCAAGGAGAAGGAACGGCCTTCCTGTCCTCCCGGTCTTTGCGGAGTGGATCCCCATGGCCGTCTACAGCTTCGGCATTGGCTTCTGGGTGTATAGCCCTCACACGACCTTGATGCGCGAGAACCACCTTGTCCTTTTCTGCGCGACCATGGCGTTCGTTTTCGGCCGCCTCACGACCAAGATGATCCTCGCGCATCTGACCCGGCAACCCTTCCCGTACTGGACTGTGATGCTGATTCCGCTTGTTGGCGGTGCCATTATCACTAACCTGCCAGCATTTGGATTCCCTGCAGTTTTCAACGAGACTACCGAGCTCTACTACCTCTGGGCGTACGCCGCGTTCGCATGCGTCGCCTACTTCCGCTGGGCGTACATCGTCACGAATGCCATCTGCGACTACCTGGGTATCAACTGCCTGACAATTCCATACGAGAAGAGGGTCGCTAACCAAATGGCCGCCGACGCTGCCAAGCACGGAATTGCGAATGGAAAGAGCACGAAGAATGCATAAAAAGCCAACCCCTTTTGAAAGACGGGGGGTTGCTGACATACTCGTCTAGAGCGGGATACGATGTTGCGTGTATCAAAACTGGGTGTTTTGAGCAAAAATGGAGGGCTTCTGATTCAACACTCGGCAAGCTAAATCACTTAACTATTCTGGGCACCGCAGAAAGAAAAATGGGACATTGGCATGCGAGTTGAATCTTGTTTTTGGTTCTTGTTTTGATTTGTTTCCAGCGAGGCATAGGTCTAAATATCATTGACGGTTGTGCTTTTGTTTAGATGCAACGGCAACCACCATGTTCTTTCTTATATTTCCTGTCGTCTTGGAGAGCCCTTCATATATTGCATCAAAGCCACGATAAGAACAGCGAGGGTACAAGGGAGTTCTCTAGTGAGAAGGAAGAAGACAGGCTTGGGTTGAGTCCCGGTTGACTTGGCATTCTAGAAGTAACCTTGGCGTTTGGGGACTTGGAGCGTTGGCTGACTCCGTTCAACAGTGTTTCTACAGCATCCGTGCATATTTTGTGTGTCTGGGTCATCTCCAGCATCATCCAAAATTTTCGGTAGTACTGATTGTAATACTCTTTTTGAGGTCGCTACTCGGGGTGACGTATATTCCCCCTATCCCTTGGTTGACCACTTACTTTCGACTCGACCACCAGTATTATACAACAAACAAGCAAACGATAGACGAAGGAATATGTAATGTATAAGACGTAATTGGAACTATAGAATGGAAGAATATCTGAATCGATGAAATGAATTGGATTGACGTTTCCTCCAAACCTTCTTCCCATCCAACTATTCTCCATCACTCTCACTCTCCCAGTTCCCGCTCCTCGCACCCTTCCCTTAGTTGTACAAAGAAATCCCGTCATCATGAGCCGTGCCAACAGCAAGCTCCTCCCACTCCTCGAGTAGCTTGAGGGTCTCCTGGCACTTGCCGCGAATCACGTCGATGGCGTCCTTGCCCAGAGGCAGCCGGACAGGGACTTCCTCCCTCCCTTCCATCTTGCCGGTGCGCATCATGACGTCCAAGATCAAGTTGCAACCCTTCTCGGTATCTCCGACCTGCTTGTCGTCTGCCGAGTCAAGGGCCTGGCGGGTTGCATGCACCGGACCGCCGGGGCCGGAATAGATGGGGAGGGACTTTGCTGTGAGGATGCGGTGGGAGCCTCCGCCTCCTTCGGTGGTGGTGGTGCTGCTGCTGCTGCTGAGGAAGCCGGTGCGAAACATGCCCGGCTCCACCACCATGACGTCCACGCCGAAGGGGCGCATTTCCTCCTTCAGGCCCTCGGTGAGGCCGGAGCAGGCCCACTTGGTGCCGCAGTATAAGGAGGTGCCGCTGCCGGACGTCCAGGAGCCGAGGGAGCCGAAGGTCAGGATGCCCGGCCTGGGCGCCGCGGAGGGGGAGGACTTCCAGGACTCCCCGGCGGCGCGGAGGTGGGGGAGGAAAGCGCGGACGGCGCCCACCATCCCCAGCACGTTGGTGGCGAACTGGGAGGCGAGCTCGGAGGAGGAGGACTCCTCCCACGCGCCGTCGAGGATGTACCCCGCGCAGGCGAACACGTGGGTCACGCCGCCGAACTTGCGGGCCGCCGCGGAAGCGAGGGATCGGAGGGCGCCGTCCGAGGCGGTGACGTCGAGGGCCAGCGGGCAGAAGGAGGAGAAGTGGGGGGAGGACGGGGGGCAGATGCCGGCGAGAGAGGAGAGGGAGCGGGACGTGGCTATCACGTTGTAGCCCCGGGCAAGGGAGAGGAGGGCCAGGGTGCGGCCGAACCCGGACGACGCGCCTGAGATTAGGATTGTTGGCTTGGTTGGGGTGGAAGGGGCAGTAGTTGGGGGAGACATTTTGAAGTGAAGGGGGCTTTGTTGGTTGTTGGTTGTGGTTGTGGTTGTGGTTGTGGTTGTGGTTGTGGTTGTGGTTTGCTGGTAATGTTTGGTATTTTAAAGATACTTCAGGAGTTGACTATATGAGATCAAAGAAGGGACTTGATGAGTTTTGTGTGTGTGTCTGTGTGTGTGAGTACCGGCGATGTGATGATGTGATGTCCAAACTCCATCTCCATCATTGGGATGGGATATCCGCATACCTTTATATATCCATCTCTATCTCCAATTGCTCGCCCCCGAAACCAGAGTGTTGAAGGATATAGTAAAGTTTCGGCGTTAGACCCCATTCGCCTGCTGCATCAATTCTTTGCACACCAAAAAACCCCTAATCGCCGCGGTGTTTACCACCCCTCCAACATATATACAGTCCGTATCATACTCACAGCAAACGCATCGCTAACCGCCGAATCTGCCTTGTTTCTGTGAAAGATTTACCTTGATATGCGGATTGCAGCCTGTACACTAGTAGAAAATATTCTCACTACAGCCTCGAGCTTGCGTGCTGCGTGTTGATGGTTTCGGCCTTTAGCCCGTTGGATACTTTCCCAATTAGGAAATTTTAGTAGGCTCGGAGATTACCAACTGGACTCCACTTTTTATACAACACCACCACACACATCCACCGAACTGCTGACACATGGAAATGTGTTGAGTGTCCCATGTGAATGTGACGGGTGTGACGGCTTAACGCCGATAAATGCGTTATGGGGGGGGGGGAGGGTTATTAAGATGATAGCGGCAATGGAGTAGTAGAAGGGTTGGATGCGATAATGAAATGATGGTACATAATGTCCTGCGACCAGCCACCAAGTCCGAGGTGGCATGCGGTTTGAAGGAGTGAGTTCGAGATGCCGATGCAAATTTCTTGCAGAACAAGACGTGTAGCGTCTAGGTATCTCTTTATGTACAATAGATTTATTCCGGCGGTGCGCCTTGCCGGGCATGGAGACATTAGCAGATTGCATAGTAGAAAGACACAGCGTGATCCTCAATGGAGTATAGTCGACGGTATCTCCGGAGAAGTAATGACTATCAAATATAATTTCAAGCAATACCGTCAGTATTTTATGTAAGGTACCGTAATGTCTAAAATACAATCCACGCTACCAACTGTTTGACGGTCCTCAACCTCGAGTCTTCGGCATCCACATCGAGCGCATCCTGCGAAGGGTGGCCGAAGGCCGCAAGATCTTGCCTTGAGGTTTCGGAAAGCATTGAAAAAGTTTACTAGAGGACGGACACCATCGTCCTTCCGTGAATGGCTGTTTATCATTTTCATACCTAGTGAGGTGAAAACCTACGACTCTCGGTAACATCCGTAAGCATGACTGACAAGCAGGCGGAACCTAGGACGCTTATCTCTTATTGGAATCATGAAGTCCTAGACTTGGTAGGAGGCATCAATGGGCTAACGTGCCGTCGACTTTTGAAAGTCCGCCTGGTCAGGCGGTTGAGTCCACTTTGTATACCCCTAGCTCCATCACGTGTTTCGGTATACGTTCACTGAGTTTATCCCGATGCCATGAACATCCCTTGCCGATGGGGCGGGTGTTCTAGCCTGCTTACCTATCAGTCCAGCGACTCATGCTCGTTTAAAAGGTTGCACAAGTCTTCGCCATCACAAGCTAGTATTCGGGTGATTCAGCCGACTTACGCGACAACCCGACCCTGAATAAGCCGCATCTGGACGAAATCAATTTCGGCCACAGATTGTCGTGTCTGCCCCCAAGAGTTGGGGCAGATGCTCAGTCCAAGCACGGAAATGTTGAGCACTGTCTCATGGTCGATCGTAAGCAATTGGAGATGACTCGACTTCCTCATCACATCAACCGCCGCGGGTTGGGGCGGTTGGTGAAAACCAAATCCTTCCGAGTAGAGTATGCCTTGTGTCTTGTCCGCGAAAACATCACACATGTGGGGTTGTTCGAAGCAGCCGCGGGTGCGACCGGAAGGTTGGACTAGATGCCGTAGTGTGCAGCGAAAAGGATGTTGAAATCCGGCCACAAACTCCGGCCTCCGACAACGGTCCCGGTTGGTGGCCGCCGGCCGATAAGTGGACCAAGCGAGTGTCGACATGACTGCTAGTCGGAAGCCGACTGGTTCAACCCACCTCCATAACGCGGGTCTCTTCTGTCAGCTTCAAGCAATGGTGCAATGGCATGATGAGGGGAAAATTGGGCTTGATTGGTATCTCTTCGTCTAAGAATATGGTCATCCCGGTGGTCTCGCCGTGGGCTCGCATATTGTGATCTGGCAATGCTTGGGAGTCGTGGCCTTTTTCCTTTTTTTCCTTTTTTTTTTTTTTTTTTTTGCGTGCGATTCTAACAGCAAATGAGCGAGCGGGTGGACGACGAGGGCAGCCAGATGGATTCACGGCGCGGGGGCTGTAATGAGGATCATGGAAGCAAGCGGCTTGCGGATTCTACGCCACCAACACACCGTGCCGGTGCTCCCAAATTGGACACAACAGGACGAACAGTATGGGAGCTAGGAGCGGCCGCGTACATGGCCCGCAACATACTTTTACCTTGTTCTTCTCTTCTCATGGGTGCTTTGTCCCGACGAGTTGGACTCATGTACCGTGAAAGTGAACCTTGGTGATCATTTGCCCAACCGCCAGCCTCCTGGCCGCAGGTGACACCAGCATGTCGGTGCGTGGTTCGCTTGCGGTTCTGGCTTTTGCTTTTGTCATGCAGGCAACACAGGATTTGAGGAGCAAAGTGCTCAACGTGTGACCATGTTGATGTTGGTCGTCAAGTGTGAGTTCCGCTTCGCCAGCTGCCTTTGAGGTGGGACGGGCGAGATTAGTGATGTTCTAAAGTTGGCGGCCGTGTTTGTCGTCAAGTACGTTGGCGGCTCTTCTCCTCCCCTTCCTTCGGAGTCCTTACGAGAATCCCCCGCAACCAGCTTAGCAACTCCCAACAAGATGGTGTGAGGGTCATGACAGAAGAATGTACGCCGGCAAATGTAGAGTGTTGCGTCGGTGGAGCCATCTGGTCGCCGTGCTGCGTGGGGACGCACATCTTGACTTGGTTGGATGGATGGTGGGTTTTGTCGGACATGGGGCGGAGGTAGTCAACGGAACACAGAACAAACCTCGGTTTGAAAGGAGCACGGAAACCTTTTCGTTTCTCAACTCTCATCAATGACAAGTATCACGACTCCAGGGTCGGGGTGCAAGGTAAAGGCAAGAAAAGGCAGGGCTTGCTGACAAGACGGCTGCGAGGATCGCATCTCGCATATTCGCCAGGAGTCACAAACTTCGGGGCCATTTGTCCGCAATCCCCTGTCCACCATGGCCAATTGTTCATTGTGAAGAAAGAAGTGGAACCGGAACAGTGCTGATTGCTGTACAGGAAGGGGTGGCTGTGGCTTGAGCGGCCTAGGTGAGGTCGAATGGGCAAAAAGGCAAATTCGGCTTGTTAGTGGATGAGGATAAGCTGCGTGGTTCAAGGGTGTGCTGCACGGTGCCCAATACTAAAAATTACTCGCTGGATTCTTCGATTCTGGAGGTTGCACTCAGGCGGGCCTCTGCCTGAATGACCCGCGAGGAGAGCAGAAGGATCAAGCTTGATATACATGGGATGTGATTCCCGGTCTGCCACCGCCGCTGGGATACACATGGATAATGATGAGGATGCGAAAAAAAAAAGGGTAAAAAAAAAGGTCTCGGAGGAAGTGACGAGAGTTGCAGCTGGTACGATATGGATGGCTTCAGGAATGGAAGAAGAAAACCTTCGCAGTAATACATTCTTTACTTGTCATTGAGGTTGCCTGTGCTTTCTTGTCGGTGTGGAACACAACACCAGCAAGAACGAACAACCTTCCTTCCTGCAAGCACCTGCAAGCAGGCCGTGCCTGCTGCATTGATGGATGGAGATTAATGGACAGATGCCACTTCCTTCGCAGTGGATCTCTGGCGGTCCCGGCTTCCCATCGTGCTGGTCTCGCCGGTCCAGCCCGCCGCGCCCCTAGGGGCTCCTACCTCTATAGAAGCCACCACCAGGCAGGATATTTTCTACCCATCCCTGGACACCATCATGTTTTCCCTTCCCACAAATATCACAGACCGCCTCCTTCCTCACATTCCACCCCCTTCCTCCCTCTTCCGTCTCCCCTTTCGCTCGTCCCGTACAATCTTTCCTTATTTGAAAAAAAATCCCAATTCGCTCCGCCACTCATCTTCCCAACGACACAGTACCAACTTCATCAACAATTCAAGCGACTCTCTGGCGCTGACCTTGATTCTCGGGGTCTCTCCCACCATCAGCCCAAACCGGCACCGGTACTTCGCATATCTTCGCCAGGTGCCCACCAATCTTCCGTACCTGCCGGACTTGAAACAACTCGGATCGGCCCAACCTTATCCCTCCCTCAAGTTTTTTTGTCCTGCACCAGAAGGCGAATAAAAAACCAGAGCAAGATTTATTTCTGCACAAGCGACAAGTCTTGAGAATCAACTTACCACTCTTCCGCTTACTAGTCTCGTGCCTGCGTTGACGCCTGACCACGAATCGTAATTCTGCGTCCTTTATTACTCGTCACCTGCCTTTAAGGCCCACCGGCCGTCCCCAGTGCATATCCAAGCCTTATCAGCTGAATTCCAGGCATCCCATCCCGCATAAGCACACAAGAATCCATCCGAGACAGTCCAAACCTTTTTGCCGCTTCGACCAATTCCTACTTCTCCTGTCATTTCCCCCGAAGAACCTTTTTACTCCTACCATCACGCACTTGTGACGCCCTTGTATCACGACTCCTGAATTCCGACAGAACAAGCAACCCATAAAACCGTTCTAAGCACTAAATAAAGACAATATTCCAACAATGAAGGGTCGCCCAATCGACCAGCTCGTTTACGAGCAGATGTTTCCGAGGCCGAAAAGCAACGATCCTCAGAACTTTAGATCCCTGCTCGAACGGAACCTCGTGCAGGAAGTCCGCCAGGAAGTTGTCAGTTTCTACGGCCATCTCGATACACAAGAAGCAAAGTATCCTGGTCTCGACTACACCCATCCCATCCACCGCATCCGCTTAAGTCGCTGGCCGTGGCACCGCCGCCTGTTCCGAGCCTTCGATGCGTTAAGGTTGACACCGAACGAGATCTATAGCCTTACAAAGTGGGAGGGCACAAAGTGGGCGAAAGAGCGTTTCGAGCGTGAGGAAGGCATAGTCATTCGCGACACTGCTGCTGATGAATTTCCCGATTGGGTTGAACCCGAAGACCGTGTTGAGGAGACTACCGCCGCCTCCACGCCACAACAAGAGGAGGACGAGGATATGGATGCCGCCGAGGAGGAGAGCGATGAGGAACCGCTTGAGAGCGTCGGCGTGGCTCTAAATGAACGCCTCCGCGAGCGAGCTGCTCGACGAGCTGCTGGCGATACATCTACCATCCTTGACGAGGAGTGGGAGCAGTGGCTCAAGAACGCCATAGAGACGGGCGAGCTGTCGAATCTGACTGAGCAAATATTGAGTGAAAGCGACGTGTTTCCGCAGCGCATGATTCAAGCTGCAAGGGCAGGGAGGTGGAATGAGGTTCCCGAGTTCATGCGCGACATGATCCGACGTACCCTTGAGAGCGAACAGGTGAGAGAGCAGCGGGCTCTCACATCGCAACCGGCACCAACATCGTCTCTAAGGAGCACGCAGACGAGAAGCACGCGTGTCTGGGAATTCAGGCCGTCCCGCTCAAACCTACGAATGGTGATGACTAGAAGCGGAGCTGGATCTTCCTCGGGTGGCCCATCGACACAGTACTAGTTCGCTCCCCCTGATGCGGGGGTGTCCTGGGCCACTGTAAATACGTCCAGAGCCGTCGCTGAGAGGGTTGACAGCAATACTGTTGGCGGAGCAGCAAGGCAGTGGGCATACTGGAGACGATTCTCTTAAGCTCTGGGTGACATGCCTATTTCGTCGGAGTGCTACGCAGTGCAATCAATCAAATTTGGAAGCCTAAGTATATCAGCAATACCTACCGATACACCTACCCACCAAGTTTGCGAGGCACAATGGACGTAGGCACAAAAATCCGGGGCGTTGAGAGGAGAGGAGAGCTATTATGATGGCCGCGTGTGCGTTTGTGTATTGATATACATGATTATTTCCTCACTGTTTTAATTTTTGGAAGGCGCTTGGAAGCATCAGCGAGTCCCTCGCACACCCGGTTTAGGTTCTCATTATCCATCACGATATCTGGGCAGGGCACTGCTCATCTGGCGTTTATCGGTTACTATTATTCATCTGGCGATACTTTTTTTCTCGGCGACCCCTTTAAGAGAGGATAACGGCAGGATGGACGGACGAATGAGAGGGAAAGAATTATAGCAGCCTGCTTATCAGCCCTTCCACCACCACCACCACCACCTGTGTATAGTTAATGGTACATACTTAAAAGATTCTCTTCTTTTTTTCCGTGTTCGATTGACTACACGAATCATATAGGAAGCCAGGTGTTCATTTGTTTTCTTGAGAGCATAACTTACAAGTGTTGTAATTGTACGTGAAGTTGTATTGGTTTCGCTGTGGATTTTAGGCATCCGTCTCGACATAGCCACCGGTTGACGTTGACCCCAGTAGTAGGCTATTAATTCCAGCCTGAATACATATGCTCCTACCCGCTGTCCAATGTCTATATATATATAGAGCGGCTCTGGAATCACATTCGAGCACGCACCGAACACTTACTCTCTCCACAAAGCAGAAAGGAAGGAAGGCAGATGTTTGTTGTCCGTCCCACCAACATCAGCATCTCCAACTGCCGTACGTACGTACCGTAACACACACAATATTTTGGGCCCATCCCGCCCACTCACTCACTTGTTTGTTGCCTCCGAAACACCCCCCCCCCCCCCCCCCGGGGGGGGCCACAGCACCAGCGCCACGGTCCATGGTAGTTTACAGTAACCCGCCACCCTCCGCTAGAACTTTCGGGGAATTAATTTATTGGGGGCCTGCCTACATGGGTATCTCAGTAGGTAAATGGGCTGGTTGTGGTGCATTTCTTGAAATCCCGTGGGGAATTCTCCTCGGATGGCCTGCTTAACACGTAGATATGAATTCCGGGATTATAATATAATCATGATATGCGGATATATTTAATATGATGAAATAAATTTTTATACATGAAATATTCACGGGTTATAATGTAGGCAGTTGGTGGGTAACATGCAAGTCTACGTCGTGGCCATTTATCCTTAAATTCAGGAAATACCATCCGTCTTTTCCATCATTTGTTCATTTGTGATTGACACTGGAAACTCAATCACTCCGCATACAATGTGTATTTTATCTTGTTCTTTGATATTGTTTTCTCGCTTTATTTCGTTAGGACAACCTCGAGTAAGTGAATGATCAAGTGTCCTCTCCATCTTCGTTTCTCCGGGGCTTCGATTCGTACATATAAATATTCATCCATACTTATATATAACTAAAAAGGATATTCAAGTGGTCTTGTATTATCGACCAAAATACCCAGGAAGCCTGCCTTGAGTTTCTGCCAGAGCCGCGAGGCACGTACTCGTTCCTCCGATTTTCTTGTAAAAAATACCAAGACTATAAAACTAGCAAATCGAAATAAACTCCATCCCAAGTATATGAAAGATCACATCGTCGTAACCCTCAACTAACCTATTTCCATTCCCAATTCCAGACATGGCTTACTAAACAGATTTCCATGCGTATACACGCGTCTCCTTTGTATACGAATACAGTTCTCAAACAGTAGTTCTTCCCATCATCCAATATATGACGTTGTGCCGTCACCCTCCAAATTCAACCATATCTCGGATCTGCCGGTGGGTACCTCCTTTGCCCCGGACTTGACCCTCTTCCCCTGCCATAGCCCCTGTCGTACAGATCCTTCGCCCTCATCCTTTCAGCCCTGTCTGCGTCGGCATGGCTGCTCGTCCTTCTGGTGGGTTCTGGACGTCGAAGGTGCCTGCTGGGCCTCTCTTCACGGTCTCTACGGTCGTAATCCTTTTCCAGCTCCCTGCGCCTCCTCGTCTCTTGCTCCTTGAAGCTCGTTTCCTGATCTGCGCGGCGACGCATGTTTTCGCGCCGCCGTTGGTCATAGTCCTCCTCGGAAGTGTATTCATCATCCTCGTCGCTGTAGCTTCGCCGGGCGGGGGGACGGGGAGTAGCGAATCTACTCTCGTGACTATGAGGTCGCCGTGTCTTATCCCTGTCGGGGGTCCCAATAAAACCGTTCAAAGCAGACCCAAGACTTCCAACAAATGGGATTTTGGAGGCGATGCTGTGACTAGTGCCCTGGCTGCGACGGCGGGGATCGGGAGGGCTGGGATGTCCATGTGGCGGCGCTGGACGCATACGAGGAGAGGCCATCGGGGGAGAGACGGGGCCTCCTGGGGCAAGATCGGCGGGCTTTATTCGCTCTCTATCGCGTTCACGGTCGCGGAAGACTTTTTTATTTCCCTCTGGCGCAATATTTAGGTCCACACCAATAGGGGGTGCATGTCGGGGCGCTGTCGGACGTGGCGGACGCGGCACCCTTCTTCTGTTAGATATTGGGCGGCTTCCGCCAGGGGATTCGTCTTCTGAATCCGAGGTGCTCAAGTCTGAGCCTGACTCACTCTCCGACTCCAAGTCGCATTCCACTTCTATTCCGTCGTCTCGTTTCTGGTGGGATGTTCTTCGTACTTGCGGTGGAGGGGCATTGCCTGGAACTGGGGCCGGGCCGGGCCTCAAGCTTGCTGCCGCTGCCGTCGCTGCCGCCGAGCTAGCCATCGGCGGTGCCCCTGATGTTTGGGGAGCTGAAGGTCCTCCACTAGTAGGAGGTGGTGGCATACTGGATTGGGTGGTCTTCAAGTGCGGATCACTGACTGAATGGGCCCCCTGATCCGCATGCGGGCGCTCAGTTCCGTTATAATCGGTGAAACTTCGTCGTCGAGAACTTTGCTTGGGTGAGATATTCCTGACATGTGGCTTCGTGTTGTGTCCTCTACCGTGTCCCCGGTCCTTCTCCTTTTCACGCTCCCGATCCCGCTCCCGCTCCCTTTCCCTCTCTGGTGATCGTCGGATGTACCCCCGGCCCGCCGACGGAACATGGGAAAACGGCATTGTTCTGCCCCCGTCCCTGTACAATGACTCCGGGTCAGTACCCGAGCGCCCTCGGGGTGCTGTATTAGATGTTGGGACGTGCATATAGGTGGTGGTGTATCGTGGTCGTTCTCCGTATCTCGATGCAGCCGGTTCTGGAGTCGGGGGTGACATGTGGGGATGTGGAGGGTAGGTTTTTGATTGTGCACCGTACGTGTCTGCATATGATGGTCGGCGTGACTGCTTGCGCAGCTCGTCACCACACCGGTCTTCCCATTGACACGTCTTCGGATCCGGTTCGGCTGGGAGGCAGGATCTGGGTAGCTCGGTGGGAAAAGGCTCCCCTGTGTCCGGATTCCGTAGGCCATACTCCTTCACTGCTTTCTGGAGAACAGGAACATTTTCGGCCGGGTCCACTAGCAGCTGCATACTCTGCCACTTGACAAATCCAGCTAGTGTGAGGGCTGGAACGGATGGACGAGCATGTACGTCGTTGTTTGGCTGAATAATATAGTGCTCGTACCCCATGACTGCCCACATGTTGGATAGGTCTTTGGAAGGTGCTTCAAGCAAGAATCCTGAGGGGAAGATCATATGTTAGATAGTAAGATCCAATAGGAACCACAAGGGGTGGGGGACAACATACTGTCGATATCAGTAGTCGGGAATGGCTCGTAGAATACACCTAGCTTTTGGGGCGTAATGTGTCTGATTCTCCGGTCGTTGACATTATCAATCTGGGTTCAACAAGAGTTAGCGTCTGGTGTCTGGTTCGGAGATTGATTAGGTGGATCGGCGGGGTCTCGGGAAGGTCAATACCGACAAAAACCAGGAGACTTACGATGTATTTGCCAATAGATCTGAGCAAAGCGTCGAGTACCTTCGACGGCCTCTTATCGCTGTCGAACAATAAACCATAGTACGACCTTGGGCTTTTTGGGCGGGCGTTGCTGCTGCTGGGCGCAGGCCCGCCGTTGGAGTGGTGCCAGGTAGTTGATGCTGTGCTGGCCATGACGTCGTGAGCACTGTGGAGGGAGGAGTTTACAAGTTTGCGACAAGCGTTGGCGGCAACGGCCGCATTCAATGGAAATAATTGATGTCGGTTGCCGCTTTCTCTCCTTTTCCCCTTTCTATTTATCGATCTTTCTAGTTTTCAAATATCCAAATTCTTCAGTCACAATGGATTTCGTTCGCCGTGATTCCAATGCCTAGTCCGGTAGGTGTCTCAAGATGTGCATGTGTGTGTGTTGGTATTCGGTGTGTTCTTCGGTGCCGGCAACGCTGGCAATCATTACATAAATCGGGAATCGACTTTTGTAATGTTGGCGGCTCGTGAGGGAGCACAAGCAGAAATCCGCGCCGGAATAGATGACGTCCGGAAGAGGCTTGGACAAAGTTGAGCGGCCGCTAGGTCGTGAGCCGGGGCGGTGCAAGCTTGGGACGGAGAGGTTTGGAGAATGAAAGTGCGCAAACAACCTGCCCGCAGCGACTGAAGCGGCGTGGCGATACCTCTGAGGCGGGGGGATGACCAGGTGTGGCGGCCGAAGACAGAGGAACACTTTTCTGTTATATCCAAATTAAAATCAAACCAACCCAACTGGGCTGCTGTCTCTCCCGTGTTCGCCACAAAATGCCTGCCGGGGATCGAGGTTTGGACTGTAATAAGTAGTGTATTGACTGACGTGTTTGTGATGATGTTAATGACCGTTCTTATAAATAAGGCAAACAATAAAAGGATTGGAGTATGTAAGTGGGAAGATTAAAGAATTACTGTTGAGTTGAGCAGCAGCAAAAAGGACAGGAATAGAATTATAAGCACTGCAGCAGCAAAATGTGCAGCACCTTGGCCATTAGCAAGCGGGCATCAAAAACTGCATAGAGTCTTGCAGCAGCAGTGCGGTACAAGACTCAAGACAAAAAGCATTATGGTAGTCTGGTGAGGTACATACCATGGCTAGAAATCACCAGATAATGGGAGTGCCGGGATTACGCCTTGTGATGTTGCTGATGATGGTAGGCGGGGATGATCTTGATTCTTGTTTGGCTGACGCTGCGACACGTGCGCCCCCGGGAGGGATACAGAGGGGGCGTCCCTTCTTCTACTTGTATTCATATCACCCCTCCTTAACGCCAGGCACCTAGGTACCTTCTTGTCCTTCCGCTCGCTGGTTAACTATCTAATTCGTACCTTCTGCATTCGGTCCTGCCTAGTGGTTGGATGGCTGCCTTAGAATTCCCTAGGCTTCTTTGTCTCTCTCTCTCTCACACACACACACACACACTTTCTCTCTCACTGTCCTTTTTCTCCTGCTGTGCTATGCAGCTGCCCCGGCGGGCACCCTGTGTCGATCTTTTTACAACTTTTTTATCGCATCCATTCTAGCCCCAGTTTTCCGGATCTACCGCCAAGCAGTTAGTCCAGCCAACCCCTCATTTTTCAGCCTTGATTCGTTTACTTCAACAGACGCTTGATGATTTTTAAGGCTGCCTACCAATTGCCCCAGCCAACCACTTTTGTTTTCATTGCACTTTCCTGCTTCCTTACAAAGCGAAAGCGCGATAGAAGGATGGAGGGCTTGGGAGGGGAAAGAGACATGCATGCACGATATACACTACATTGCATATGATGATGCCAAACGGGCGGCAGCGGTTCCTTTGTCTTTCCCGCTTGTGAATGGTTATTTTCCCGCCCAGGTATCTGCGTGCTGACAGGGGGGTTACCAGTGATGGCGTGCTGGGCAAGGAAAACGAAACACGTTCACACTTGATGTTTAGAGATATAATAATACCCTTACAGATTACATATTACATACACTTGGGAAAAGGTTATTACTCTCGGGATGCATGAAGCATGTATAAAGCATCCCAGGCTTACAGTCGCAGCCGTCTCGTGCATTAAGGCTTACGAGAACGAACAGAACGAAAGAGGACAGGCCTCAATAAATAGATGAAAGCTGAAAGCTGACTCGACCTGTAGCAACCTTTCCCGGAGACACTACTCGCGGCAGTGATTCTGGCAGGTACATCCCAATAAGGTTAGCCCGTGCGCTCGGGCCAAAAGCATACAAAAGTACCAGTATATAATTAACTATAATTATTATCTTCCAGGCAGATTACTTATAAAAAATATATTATAATCGAATTATATAATTTTTTATACCATAATTAGTAATATTTACCAAAAAAAACCAAGGACCTTTTTTTTTTTATTCCTCTTATCATAAGATAATTTATCTCCACCAATTAATTTTTTATTATTATTTTCCCCTTTACCTTTAAATATACGCTTAACCAAAAGATCGTTCTCCCTTTTCCCTTTACGCTTAACCAAAAGATCTTTCTCCCTTTTCCCTTTCCCCTTTACCTACCGAGCCATTTACCGAACCACCTAAGCGTACGCTTAACCAAAAAATTCCATTATTATAAATACCATTATTATAAACCTTATAAGCCATTATTAAATAAATATAACGCCTCGCTAAAGTACATCCCGAACTATTTTCCAGCAAGGATATTAGGTAAGCCATATTAGTTTAAAACCCTTAAAATTACCATTATAAGATTAATACTTTGGAAAACGATTACCCTTTCGACTGGCTTCTTACCAAAGGTAAATTAAATAAATAATTTATTAAATTCCGTATATAATTTATTAAAATTATTAATCCGAATTATAAACCTTCCATTATACCATAATATTTACCTAATAAAAAAGGCACTACTATTATTAATAAAAAAGGCATTACCGTTATTATTAAATTAACCCTAATAAAACCTTAATTATTATTTCCCGGGGTAATATTAAATATCGGCCCGTTATCTTTTTATTAATCGTCCTTCGATTTAATAATTAATAATACCGCTATTTTATTAATCCTAAAGATATTTCCTCCCCTTTTATTGGTATTAAAGCTTTAATAAATATTATAATATCCACCACCCGTATTTCCTAATAATCCCATACCCACACCTAAACCGCCCGCACCTAAATTATTAATTAAAATAAAAAATAAAATAATAATTATATAAAAATAAAAGGGAGGGCCGTCGGAATCGGATGGCCAATATTAACCATAAGGGCGACCCCTTATAATAAAAAATACCATAACCCTTTTATAAATTATAAATTAAAATAATAGGTAAACGATGGCGGAATTTATAATAAAGGCTTTAAAAATAAAAGGCAGCCAACCTTTAATACCTTAACCTTATTAAGCCCATATATAATCGTCCCTTTATTCCGATAATATGGGATATTTTAATTTAAAAATAAAAAACATTAATGGTATAGGTATTATAATAAGCGGCCGTTATATAATTTATATAAATATATATAGCTTTTATACTTAACTTTTTTATTTAATATTAATATAAGGAAATACCGCAATATATAAAATATAGACTTTTTATTTTTAAAATTAAGCACTCGCCTGGCACATTATTAAACTTTTTAATATTAAAAGAGCAGGTATAGGGACCGTTCCTATTACCAATATTTATAAGGTTTTATATTAACGCTTTAAGCGTATAATATTTAAGGCACTTATAATTCTTACCAATAAACGTTTTACCATGGCTAATATCCAGGCCGGAAAAAGAATTCGACCCTTCTTATAATTAATTATATAAAACGCGAAAAACTATAATATAAACACCGAAAGCCAATTAACCTTTACCTTTGAAGCTTTTAATGGTAATATATAAACTTAATTATAAAAGCCTATTATTACCATAACTTTAACTGCCTTTCTGGTAAATACAAATAATAAAAAAAGCATTTTAATAAATATAACTCGAAATATATACGCACCTAAACGTATAATCTAATAATAAATACCATTACCACACTAGCGTTTATAATAGGCAAATAACCCTTTAATTTTTTACTTTAAAAATACCAATTAAAAAGGTAAAGGATAATATGGCTATTATTAATACGGCAAAGGCCAATATAATTAATATAATTAAACTAATACCTATAAATAAAACCACGGTAATTACCAAAACCCCCTATTTTAACCATAATTTTACGCCCAAAGCCAATAATAGCAGCGTTTTCCGCAGCGGTAAGTATAACCAATAATATAAGAATTTTAATATCGAAAATAAAACGCTGGTATATATTAATATTAGTAATAGGCGCCCGCCTATAGGTAAAATTAAGCCAAAAACCCCATGCTAGGCAACCAGGGAAATTATAATAAAGACTGGTAACCTTAATATTTAAAATTCCGCTATAATAACCAATAACCACCAACTTACGTCCATTATATAAACGAGCAATCCTAGGGATTAATAAATAATATCCATAATAATAACCCGGTCGCGGAAAAAGATATTTTATATTAAAAACATCCATTATTAAAAAAAAAGGACCCCACTCCGGAGAAATACGATTAATAATAAGATTTTAACCCTAATTATAATATATTTGGCACTATAATAATCACCGTACCCATACGGATATACCATTTATACGGGTTAATATACTTTAACCGTAATAAGCTTTTTAAGTATTTCGCGAAGTACCATACAATTAAGCGTACACCTAAATTATATATTAATATATATAAAATTATATAAACATTTCTGGCCTATAATAATATAGGTAATGAAATATTTAATATGGCTTATAAAGCTAATACGTAAGCATATACCAAATAATTGCCAATAATTTAATCCGAGCACCCGCCCAATATAAATATAGGCATAGGCTACGGATTTAAAAATTACACTTACCTTAAAATATGGATAACTCCGGATTCCTTAAAACTAAATAAGCACCATATATACGTAAACACAGGTTATAATAAAATAATGGCGGATAAATAATTCGTATTAAATAATTTCCCCAATATTTCCATACGTAAACGAGCAACTTTTATTAATATCCGTAATATTGGATCCGATATATAAATAAGCACGGATTATATAATTTTAAATTTATATTTTTAAGGCATACTCCCCAAAGGTAAATACGCCCTTATAAGTATACGCCGAAAAGTGGCTTTTATTAAATAACTTATTATTAATATACTTATTAGTATAAATACATTTAAACCTAAAGATTATTAAATAAACCTTAAAAGTAGTACGATTATTATACCGATATATAAAAGCTTATAAATACCGGTATAAATATAAATGCGGGGTATAAAGTATATGGGATAAATTAAGGTATTAAACCTAATTATTATATTACCTCGATTGTACGCTTAAATACGGATATATTATATAATTTTTAATAAATAAGACCTAATCTTTAAACCAAAAAATAACCCTTGTATTATTATATATATGGTAATGGTAATTAATAATTTATAATATATTTTAATTTATAACCCAGGCCAAAAACCAATCCACTTTGGCCGTAATAAGATTTTTGGATAAACTTATTCCATCGACCCTAATTATAACGCATACCATATTATAAATAATAATGCGTACTTATTTATTATACGGCAATTAATTAAAAAAAAACCCCTTTTCGAAAATGCCAAGGTGCTTGTTAAAAAATTAATAAATAAGGTCACATATCCATCGGAAATATAGGTATATACTAACCCCCAAAATCCAATAGGAATTTAAAAACTGCTGGATTTAATAAATAAGTTTCGAAATATATTTATCGATATCGGGTACGCCAATATATTAAAAAAAAATCGTATAAAAATCCCGTTACGATTTAATTAAAAAGAGCTAATTCCCAAAAAATACAAAGTTTACCCTTTTTCTTAAAAGGATAACGAGCAAGTTAGGCAAACACTTTAAACCTTAAAAGATTAAGGAAAAATCCAAAGAATAAAAAACACAGTACCATTCTCTTTTCTCGTATTCGTCATCTGGCGTAACTCCCCAAATGGTAAAAAGGGCAAAATGGTTATTAATATTAAAGGCTTAAACAAAATGGTATTACCGGATATATATCTAATAAAGAATTAAAACGAATTGCTTATAAAAATAGCCGGGATAAAGTACTTAATTATAACTAACGCCCTGGCATTCTACTACCAATAATTACTACATCCACAATTAAAATAATGCTTTATAATTACTACAGCGTTCGGCCAATATATATTTAATTATACAATAATAGGCTACCGCAATAATAACTCCTATATTTAATAATAAATAAACACATTACTAAACGGCCTCCCGGCATACGCTTACTATAATAATATTATGGTAATAAGCAAAAGCTTATAATAATTGGGAATACGTAGTGAGCGTAAGCGAGCGAAGTATTCGCTTTCTAAAATCATTGAGCCCGTGAGGGATTAC
>JAKWBI020000635.1:0-26813 GCA_022664585.2 Zalerion maritima | reverse complement strand
TTAATATACCGAAATATATTAACCTATATATTAATAATTAATATAATAAAATATATTATTATATAAAAACCCTATATGGTTTTATGGGTTTTTAATCCAAAACCTATATAATTTTATAAAACCCCATTAATAAACCTGTGTAATTTTATAAAACCTTATTAATAAACCCGTGTGGTTTTATAAAACCTTATTAATACACCTGTATAATCCTATGGGATTATATTATAAAACCCGTGGGGTTTTATAGGATTATACGGATTATTTTAAAAAACCCTATATAATTTTATATGTTTTTTTACGCACGGCCATATGGGGCCCCACGGATTTTTGTACAAGCCTAGTCCTTATGGGCAACATGGCGGCGGGCTCTGTAATGATAAAAGGGGGACTTGGAACGACATCCCATGGGTCCCCATTGTACAAGCCTAGTGACTCAAGCCAGGAATATTGGAATGCGGCCAGTGCAATATTGTAATAATCAGCCACAAGGAGGGTGTTAGCGATATAGGTATCACATGTCCCTGCAGCCGCTGCAGGCCAACACACCATGGAGTATTTTCCAGCCTAAAGTAAACTACAAACCGAGATTACTTGGCTTAGGAGGAAGCAAATTAAAACACTAACCTTGATGGTGAACCAGCAGGTGCACCGCCATTCCCAGTCCATTTAGCTGCGATTTTAATTCAAAGTCTTTTCTGAAGAGTATATAATTTTACGCGATCCCACATATGGGTGCTGACGTAAGCCACGAGCGGAAGGTAGTATTATCTATACTACATAACTCTGATCCACTAAGATAAGTCCCAACTTTTAGACTTTTTTCACCGCCTATTTTCTAACTCCTATTTCTTGCCCTTGTGCATACAGTGCTGTATAGTCCTCTGTGTCCCACATACATCTTTTGCACAAGCGACTACTTTGAGGCACTCTCGAACCACCTCAGAAGTGCTAGACTTCAAGCTCCTCGGAGTCTCTAGGCAGTGCTCTCTAGTTCTTTCTCGACGACGTTACGCTGGTCATCAGCAAGCCGGTTCATGGTTGGCCCTCGAGGTACTCCACCACCAAGTAAGCGGCACGGTCGTCCTTGCCGAAGCGTAGTATGGATAGTGTGCCCGCGAGGGGTTGGTCTGCTATTCGGATGGGCGTAGGCTGCCCTCGATCTAAGTGCCGTCGACATGAAAGTATTTTCGGTCTGCTGCTTAGTGGCGACAGGAGCAGCTAGATAAATGTATTGAATGAATGAATGAATGAATGAAGTTTATTCCGCCCGAAGGACTTGAATGCTATTGTACGGTAAGTAATCCGTGCACGCGGTTTTGGAATAAACTCGAAAATCTCATACATATTCTTGTATCGCTTATAAACACAATATGATGCCGTCGTGTCCTAGATTGCAATTCGGCTAACAGACTGGTATAGGGAACATTTCCATAGTGTAAGCATCCTATGCCCAGCAGCTAAAGCGAGGTCTGGACGGGTTGTATGGAGATGGTGAGTTTGCTGGTTCACCATCCAGGTTGGTATCTTGGATGATTTCCTCGTCCTTATTATTTCCTTTCAATCTAACTGATCTCGGTTTAAAGTTTAGTTTTGGCTGGAACACACTCCATGACGTTGGCCGTGCTAGTGATCGTGATCACCACCACCTTGAACTGCTTCTACCTCGGCAGCGTACGCGGCTTCGAACACAGCTTTGTCCTAGGCATTGTAGTCATGTTAGCGCGCTAGTGGTAGAGACAACGTAAGAAAGACGGTAGATATATGTGGTGGTTCTTTTTCTGCAACGAGCAGGGTCTTCTTCTGACTCGTTTGGCAAAACAAGGCCCCTACCTCGTGCGTAATATTCTTGACCAACAAAAGAGGCGGTTCTCTTCCGGTGGCGAACCAGGAACTCCGTAAGATACTGTAGCCATCAGTAGAGCAGCCATCATTGGTAGGGTGACCGTCATTGGCAGGGCAGCCATAATCCGGATAGCCACCTTCGGCAGAACAACTATTGGCAAGTTCATCGGCAGAATGATTAGCACCGGCAAATACGCTAGCAAGGCAGCCGAGGCCAGCTCGCATGCAGGCCATGGCACGAAGAGCCAACTCGGACACCGTCAAGACGACAAAGACCGAAAACCCAAAAAGCAGAGGCGGAATAACCAAACCAGCTTGCGCTCGGACAGTGCTAGGTCTCCTGCACATATAAGAGAGACGTCCAGGCGCAGTCAACGCAACAGCGCAGCTGATAAACGGCTGTCCAAGCGGGTTAGAAAAGGTAGCCGAGATTCGAATTCTCAGCACCAAGTATCTGGCAGTACCAACGCAATATTGAAGGATCATAAGGGTTTGTGATCCCCACAGCAAGAGGACAGGATGGCAGTGGCAAGGTAGCCTTGACAACCAGCCACGAGCATCGTCACCTCCGTGGTGGAAGAAGCACAAGACACGCGGCAGAAGGCCAAAACGCTCTCCGCCGGCGCACTCGACCCCAGCAGTCTGCACCGACAGCTGTGAAAGGTCTAACAGCCGGTTGTGGGCTAGCCCAATCCAAACCAGAGCCTGATGTCGGTGGTGGGCGAGCACAGCACGCTCCGCTTCCCGTAAACCCGATTTCCGATCCCCCCTCCTTCCCCTCGCACACCCCATGGGGGAACCCCTGAAGATGCAGGGATTGGAAATGCGGGGGAACAGGGGCCAATGGAAAACTGTTCCAAACAGCCTACAGCGGGGGTTGTAGGCCTGGGAAAGTTCCACAGTCTGTCAAATAAAGGATGTGTCTATATGAGGTATCTGGAAGCGTCTTGCCTGTGGAGGATGGAATCGCCGAGGCAAGCGACTGGAGACTCGTGCATTGCTACTATCACCAGGCTCCTTACTAACTGTTGACTGATATGCGAGATGGTGTAGCCCCGCTTGAAGCTCACGGCATTACACAGTGGTTACATCTGCATATCTTCAACCGGAATAATATCTGCCGATCCTACAATCGCCGCCATCTTCAGGGAACTCTCCTTTCCTCCATATGTGGAAGGTTTTGCCGTGTCGCGAATCAGTGCGACACTGCGACATGGCCGTCCCGTGGGCATGGTACTACTAGATCAACCAGCGAAGAGCGCGGGCCGATGCAAGCCCCCCGATCCGGTGCCGTCTCCACCACGGCCGGGCAGTCGGATCCGCTACCAGATAATGTCTCGCGAGGGCACCTCTAGCACAACGCCCGTAGCGAAGCATAAAACCACCACCACGTTTGGAATGAACGCGCGAAGGCGAGAACGGTTTTCGCCGGGAATGAGGAAGACCAATACACTGTTCGAATCACTTTTCCCCAAAGTCATTCCTTATCCAGCATGGCAGACAGCTCGGCCTCCGCCAGGCCTACTGCCGGGTCGGGCGTCAGAGCCTTGGTAATCGGTGCTGGCTTCGCGGGTCTCGCCGCGGCGATCGAATGCGTTCGGCACGGGCACTCTGTTCTCGTCCTCGAGTCCTTCCAGGGGCTGAAAGCGCTCGGCGACATCATCTCGTTCGGCCACAACGCGGGGCGCATCGTGCGCAAATGGTCGGACGGCGCCGTGGAAAGGCGACTGGACGAGATATGCATGGGCGACCGGGTGCCGATGGTGATGAAGAGGTACCATGACGGAGCGCACCTGTACACCCAGACGTGGGAAGAGGATTTGGTTCTTTACCCGCAAGGAGGCAAGAAGTTCAATGGGCATCGCGCAGAGATTCACAAGGTCGTGTGGGACTATGCCAAGAGTATTGGGATTGAGATTCGGACGGGGTGTAGGGTCAGGGAGTATTTCGAGGATGATGATGGGGCGGGGGTCGTGGTGAGTGAGACTGGGGAAAGAATTAAGGGGGATGTGGTTATTGCTGCTGACGGGGTGAGAAGCACGGCTAGAACCATTGTGCTGGGGTATGAAGATAAGCCGAAGAGCTCAGGGTATGCGGTTTGGAGGGCGTGGTTTGATAGTGACGACCTGGCAAGGAATCCCCTGACGAGCTGGATGGTGGATAATGGGGATACACACACGACATGGTATCATACGCACCCACTTTGCCAATTTGAGGGAGCTGCCTCCAGGGGCCAATAGGATGGGAGCTAACAGTATGCAGGCTCGGTCCCGATATCCATTTTATTGCGGCTTCCATCAAGAACGGGAAGGAGTTTAACTGGGTCTGCACCCACAGGGTAAATATGTGTCCCTTCTCTGGCTCCCGTCAGCCCTGCCGTAGACATCCACCTACTAATATAACTTTGATGCCGTAGGATGAACATGACATCAAAGAAAGCTGGTCTTTTCCTGGCAAACTCTCTGACGCCCAGGAGTGCCTCAAAGGCTGGGACCCAACCCTCCACGAGATCATCAGAGCAACCCCCCACGACGTTCTCGTAGACTGGAAGCTCGTGTACCGGGACCCTCTCCCCAACTGGGTGTCCCCGCAGAAACGCATCGTTCTCATCGGCGACGCAGCACATCCATTCCTGCCCACGTCGATTCAGGGAGCGAGCCAAGCGATGGAAGACGGCGTGACCATCGCCGTTTGCCTAGAGCTGGCTGGGAAGGGGAAAGTTCAGGAGGCACTCCCCGTGTTTGAGAGGATGAGATATGAGAGGGTTAAGGCTGCACAGAAGACCGGCGAGACCACGAGGGATAAGTGGCATCAGGCAAATTTTGATGATCCCAGGACCGACGGCCCGAGTGGGGACGAGAGCTTTAAGCTGGATAGGGAGATGTGGCTCTTGGGACATGATGCCGAAGCCCATGCTTATGAGAACTACGGGGCAGCTCGGGACGAGTTGAGGAACGAGGGAGGGTCAACGCTTTAGAAATGTCACTTGTTGTCATTGGGGAGAGTGAACATTTTCAAGTATCCGCGATGAGTATGAGAAATATCAATCATTCTTTCTCCCTAGCATTTGCAAGTGTCATAATATCTGAGGCTAGGTGATGGTTCCTTCCGCCGGCATCCAACTATTTTTCTTAGGGCGTTTCCTCTACGTCCGACCCTCCCACTTCCTTCGCGGCCGCAGCATGCTCCATCCATTGCTACATACGCTCCACTAGTGGTTCCCAACCAAAATCATCGCCCGCCCTTCGTTTCTTCCTCTTTGCCGAAAGGAGACCAAGGCCTAGGTATCGCTTCGATAAATACTCAGCAATCAAACCACTCCAAGCAGCACAGCCCGACAACGCCGTCTCTGGTCTCGGAGCACTCGTAACAACTCTTGTCGGTCTGCATCTCGTAATCATGCCCGCCGTAGTTATACTTCATGCCCCTTGGAGTTATCCCGAGGTCCCCGCTGGCGTGTATGTCCAGCTTTGGCCCCAATTTCGTGTTTATGCGCTTTCCTTCCTTCCAGTCGGAGGATTTCGCGGGGACCGCGCCGCCGATTATGTTGCAATCCTGGTCGTAGATTTCCGACTCGCGGAGGACGGTGCCGACGGGAAAGTCGAAGTTTCCTTCAGAGCCGCTCCCGCCGGGGGGGGGGACTTTGAAGGAGGAGAGAGCGAAGAGGCACTGCGAGTCCGATTTCAGACAGTTTGCCGCGAATGCCGCGGTGAGGGGGGTTAGGGCGAGCGTGAGGAGTGTGAGGATGGGGAGGAGGGAAGAGGAGGAGAGGGCGTTCATTTTGGGTATGGCTGGCTAGGGTGCTCGGATGTCTGCGGGTGTGAAAGATCTGAATGTTTATAAGGAGGAGCAAGATGTCTGCCTCGGGCGGTATGATGCGTGATTAGCAGCGACAACTGATAGGGAGGTATGTCTTAGAAATAGTGTTCTAGAGCTCTTGTCAAAGGATCAATGGTTTGTGGTGTCCTGGTGTCCTATATAGCAATTATTCTTCCCTCGAGATTTGAGCTTGGAGACACAAAACTGGATGTCAATGACTCCATGGCATGATGGCGACGAATGTGATGAGTGGCAAGGGATACTTTTGTTTCTTTTAATTTTGTGTTAATATATCTAATGGATCCCGGCTACTCTTTGGAATGCAATGGGGAAAGAAGAGAGCGATGACTGTTTCCGTACGATGTCATTGAGTAATTCGAGGAATTCTGCCACGGGCCTCAGCCCAAAGCACGGGATCACCAGATGGGCTCGAAACTATGCGTGTTTGACAACAAAATATATGAAAAAGAAGAAAGAAAGAAAGCAACAATATCAGTATACCAAATTGTGACTTAGCTTGACATACCGGAGATAAATTAATTGATCTGAGCACCGCGAAATCACGGTTTTCTTGTAGTAAGCCAAGGGATATACGCCTGATGCGCAAACCTCGACGCCTTGCATTGTGACAATATCAGCTTGGTCCATTCTGACATATTGATTCCTAAAGCAAGGGTGCGGGGACTCTGGCATGACTTGTAGTGTTTTGGTAAGCGTCACATGCGCCCGTCGTCGAGAGCATCCCCTCCGAAACTACATATCTTCGTGCTACAATGCAATTAAATTCTAGCCCTTGAATTCAGGGAGGCAGGCACGCAGTGACGATGACGGGAGCTCAGCCAATTGGACTGCGCGGAGGGGTAAAGACACACAATAAACACGTATCATTTAACTAATGATTCGCATTTATCACAACCAACTCGTAACTCAAAGCAACACACCGTCGAGCCTCAATAATAATACGCACTTTTGACCAACTGGTTAAACCCCGCCATGGAGCTTCTGCCTCATCAATGAACGATATGGGGACGCGTCCTATTTGCCGTCAAGCCTACCATGTAAAAGAAAGAGAACAACAGAAAGAAGAAACTTGTAAGAATTTCGATCCCTGAAATCTTGGTACTAGGCAGGCATTGGATCCCGCGGGAGATCTGGCTGGCTGCCCTCGGCCGGACTCAAGGACTGAGGGGTACAAATCCGGCATATGTTTCCGACATCCGGTCAATTCCGGATACCTTCCCATCTTGGCGCGTTCACGGTCCTCCGGGCGGAGATATCGAAGCTCTAGCTGATACGCCGACCGCGAGCCACATTCTAGCAGAACGGATCCCCTTCTCGTGGCCGGAGGATTCCTGTTTCCGGGTTCCATCCATAGCGGAGCTCCGAGAAAATGCATGATACTGTTCGGGCGCCCTGCCATATCGGCTGCCGGTAGTTACAACCGTCAACAACCACTGCAGGCTAGCGCGCTCCATAGTGGCGGGGAACCTGGAAAGCATGATGCCTCAAAAATGAAAGAGAACAACGTAGATGAATTACTCATCACTGACAAATTCAATATGTCCGAGAATATCGACACTAGCTTGTTCAAAACTACTATTGGTGTTTAGAATAAGTTTGCTGGGTTGTCAGGAAAAATCTGTAACTCTCGGGAGTATCCAATGCTCATTGTTCCGTACATCCACTCACTCACTCCCTCCTCCCTCGTCATTCAACACGACTTTTACGAGTTTCTCCAGTCCAATCGCCGCCTCATCGACAAAGTATCTTCCAGAATGTCAGCCACCAACGGCAGCACCGGCACTGCAGCCGTCTCTGTTCCCACGACCCAAAAAGCAGTAGTCATCAAACAAACCGGGAAAAGCTGGTCCATAGCAGTCGACTCGTCTTTCCCCGTCCCCGTGCCGAAAGAAGGGGAAGCACTCGTCCGCCTCTCGTGCACCGGGGTATGCCACAGCGACCTCTCGGGCTTCAACGGGGGATGGGTCCGTCAGGCAACCTGCTCGGTCCCCGGGCATGAGGGCATCGGCCGCATCATCTCTTATCACCCTTCCACAAACACGGCATCTCCCCTAGCAGACGGCACAGTTCTCCCACCGGTGGGGAGTAAGATAGGGGTACCGCTCATCCGAAAGCCCTGCGAGAAATGCAACATCTGTCTCCTGCCGGACGGAGAAGTCATGTGTCCACACACGGGGTTCCACGGCATGCAAGTAGACGGGACTTTCCAGCAATACATGACCGTCGCCACGTCCTACATGGTTCCTATTCCTGAGGGGGTTGACGAGGTACTTGCTGCGCCAGTGCTGTGCGGGGGCGTCACTTCCTACAAGGCCATCAAGAAGTCGGGGGCGAGGAAGGGGGAGTGGCTAGTGGTTGCCGGCGCGGGCGGCGGGCTGGGCATCTTTGCCGTGCAGTATGGTGTTGCTCTTGGGCTCAGAGTCATAGGCATAGACACCGGGAAGGAGAAGAAGGGGGCAGTTTTGGGATTGGGGGCGGAGGGGTTTGTGGATTATATGGAGGAAACGGGGGATTTGTTGCCGAAGAAGATTCTAGACATGACTGACGGGGGAGCGCACGCGGTGCTGGTCATTGCGCCCAGCGAGAACACGTATAACCAGAGCCTGGAGTATGCGAGGGTGCAGGGGACCATTGTTTGTGTCGGGTTGCCGCATGAGGATGTGAGGCTGAGGGTTCCCCCCGGACTGGTGCTGCATCATGATTTGACTATTAAAGGGTCCATGGTGGGCACGAGGAGGGATATTAGGGAGGCCATGGAGTTTGTCGAGAAGGGACTTGTTAAGCCGACTGTGTTGGTTCACGAGATGGGGGAGGTGGAGGAGGTGTTTAGGAAGATGGAACGGAATGAGGTTTTGGGGAGGGCGGTTTTGAAGCTGGAGTAGGTCGGCAGGTACAGCAGCTTTGCATAGGGTGTTGATTGGCTGATTGGCTCAGGTTTCCATATTTCCAGGAAGGGACCAAGGAACAAGCCCAGGAGCAATCTGCCTTCCATGTATGAATGACATTTTTACTTAAGCGGAGGAACTGCCAATGACCATATCATGACCATGCTTTTTAGTACTGTGGCTTGATGACTGGGACCTTGGGCAAGGAAGAGCAACCTGCTCAACTATCCGTCAAGGTTCAGGTGGGACCTTCTCTCCCTCTCGCGTCTCAGGATTTGCAACTTCCCATTCACCAACAACGGCCCAAAAACGCTGCTCTGAAACAGCTCCGTCGGAACCGAGTCATTAATTACTCCACTCAACTTATCGTCTCGAAGTCAACACCCCAGAAGCTCGGTGTTGTCCAGACTCCATTTCTAATATCGATACTATATATCCGCCAAAGCCATTGAAGTTCTTACAATACCCACCCCGCCATGGCTGACGAAAGGTCCGTCGAACCCTGCAAGGAAACCCGTGGGGAACCATCTTCCAAGGGACTTAGTAGTGAAGATCCACCCCCCGGGCCAAGAATCCGGCCGAGAATCCGGCCGAGAATCCGGCCACTGAAGCGCTCCGCTCTACCCCATAGTCCACAATCCACCAAGTACCATCGTCATGGTAGCCATTGATTCATTCTATTTCTAAGCGATTCGAAAACCATTCCGTCAAATTCTAATACCCTTCAATTCTAGGTTCGCCTCAAAACTACCGCGACCGCGTTTTCACCGGTCGCGATGATTCCGTTCAAGATGATGAAGCCGGGTTCAGCAACATAGATGCCGGAAACAGCCCATCCCAAAACGATGCCATTGGCTCAACATTAGCCTCGTATAACTACTCTTCAAAGTTCCTCGCTGCCCTTGAAGAATACGGAACTCAGACCGACATCACCGTAAGATTCATTGTTCCCGGTGACTACAACAGAACCGACCCGGAGAATATAGTCTTCGACCGGGATGCCGTTCCACACGTCAAATTTCCCGTCTGGCTTTGGGACAACGTACGTGCCCATCCGATGCTTCTATATATGCACGGTACTAACCTATGTAATTGGTCTAGATGGAGTATCGAGCTATCTTTAAACTGTGCAGAAAACCCAAAGTCTTGCCAAAGATGTGCAAGGTGCCCGCCAGCACCTTCTTCCGAGAGCTCGGCTTGCCATTGCCAAAAGATTCGCCAGAGTCCTTATACGTCGTGCCAATCGGAACTCCCTGGTGTTCGTGGCCGAACTGCACATTGGTACAGTATTCGATTGTCATATCAATCTGATATGACATGTAGCTAACCTATATTCGGCAATGCAGTCCACAAGATTTCTTAATATTGTCTCATTCCACACCCATATCCTGCACCACCATCTAAGGATCCCTCGATCCGATAAACTTGGCGCACGCAGAAAGCTCGTGTTCCCCTGTACCCGCACAAGACAAGGGCACAAAGCCACAAATCAAATCATGACTTGGACTTTCGGTAGGTATAATATCTATCATCCAAGACGCTCTGCGTCTGCTAAATCACGCAACTGACAGTTTTGAAGACGCCTACCGACAATGGTGCAAAGAAATTGGTATCAGTAAGAATGACGTTCAGTCCCTCCCGCACGAGATGATCCATGGAGGCAAAGTCGGCAAACGCCATTCTCTAGTCCCCGCCACGCCAACTGGGTGTGCACCGCGTGATTTGCCCATGCCACCCAACTAGAAGACTTCGACGAGCATGCCATCTTTGCCGAATAAATGGGGATATGTAACTCCACGGGGCGAAGTTTGGTTCGGCAATTCTTCTGCCATGGAGAAGAATATCGAGAAAGAATTCAAGCTTATGTGGGAGAAGGGTAGTCTGCTCAAGCACGAAGGGGAAATTACAGCAAGGGAGAACGAAGATGATCCCCGGTATTATATGTCGCTCACGTAAGTCTAGCCCTGTTGGAACAACCCGCCAGACATAATTCAGCGTCATTATGCGTCTTTGATATATACCACTACCGGGTCCAGGAGGAAGGATGGCGATGCCGCAGGAGAGACTCTCACCCCGTGAGAGGTAAATATGTTTAGCCCATTATAACAGCGTACAGCCCAGCCATACCCGGTTTGATATGTTCTTACGTTTGGCCAAAGTCGATGGTATCCAGGCCGTTTGTGGTTATCAACCTTTGAACAAGCGCAGTGCAAACTCGCAATAGGCCCTAGATTTGTCACTATATTTCATGAACAACGTAACAGTCACTCAGCAATTTTTTCAGTCACTTGAGAATCAAGGTTAAGCGAGTGGCTCCATTATTAACCTCGTTCGAAAACTAAACCCAAATTTGGCCTCAAGTTACCGATGGGCTGTCGTTATGACGAATGGCCCTGGATCCAGAAATCCATGCCCGAGGCTCGACCAACATACCCAAGCACCCTCATAAACCCCGCGGGAACATGGTCCTCGAGTCCCTAGCTTGATGAATTCCAGAGTTCAAGGCGGCATCGCGACTAACAAACAGTCCTCGGAAATCTTGCTCGGCTGTAACGTGCCGAGAATGCCGCAACAGTCGGTTGCGTGAAAAGAACAGAATTAAAAGGTGTGCACCTTGGAATTTCGTGACAGCTTGCGAAGACGCTTCCCGAAAATCATAAAAACCACGATACCTAGAATGGCGGGGCCGACGACGACAGACAGCTGCATCATGTACGCCGGAATATATCCATCGTCCGCAACCCATTCGGTGATGTAGTACCCCATTCCGAACTACAGAAAGAGTTAGGTTGTGCTGACCAGAAACGAAAGAGCCAAGCCGAGGGAAGGGGGTTGTTCCCCAGGGACGGGTTTCACTTACCCCGAAAGTATTCTTTACCACCGTGGCGATGGTCATGATCTGGCCCGCGACGGGCTTGTAGCTGTCGACGGCATAGGTGATTCCGACGGTCGACAGGGCCACGGTCATGAGGCCGATGTTTCCAAACCCGACCACGATGACGGCCTCCCAGGGCCAGCCGTACTCGAACCCGAGGCCGGTGATTATGATGCCGAGAGCCGAGAGCAGGATGAAAGGCACCAAGGTGGGGAGGCGCATCTCGGGCTCCCGGATGCCGTGGTTGCGGCGGGTGAGATACATGGCAATCCAGTCGGAGAGGGGACCGGCGGTGAAGACGCCGATGGTGCCGCCGCAAGCGAGCGCGAGGTTGCTGAGGCCGATCTGCCCGCTGTCGAAGTTGTAGGGGCTTGCGCTCAGGGCTCCGGACTGGGTGTAGTTGATGAGCAGGAGGCCGTTGGCGGCGGAGGTGAAGACCCAGGAGCCGAAGACGACGATGGGGAAGATGAGGAGGTGGATCGGGGTGACGACGTGGCGAGAGACTTTCTTGAGGGCGTCTTTGTCCATCCCCTGGATCAGCTTGAACTGCTGCTTCGAGGGCTTGCCGTTGCCCAGGGCGGGGTCTCTGTCGATTCTTTGCTGGTCGCTGCTGCTGCTTCCTCCCCCTCCTCCGCTTCCGCCACCGTTGTTACCGGGATTCTCGAACTGCTCGATGTCGACTTTCTCGCCGACCACGGTGGTGACCACGGGATGAGCTACTTCTTCCGGCAATTCCCTCTTGTACTTGGTCTCGGGATGGAGGAAGAAGGCGGCCACGGTGGAGGCGGCGCAGAAGGAAGAGGCGATCCAGTAGAAGGTTCTCCAGTCGCCGAAGTGCTTCTCGCAGGAGCCGGCGATGAGGGGGCCGAGGAACATGGCGTTGAAGAGGAAGAAGAAGTAGATGCCGACGAAGCGGCCGCGCTCGTGGAGGAAGAAGACGTCGCTGATGACCATGGGCATGAGGGATTCGCTTATGGACATGCCCACCGCGATCATGATGCGCGCGCCCATGAAGGAGGAGTAGGATTGCGCCGCCCCGTGCCATATCGAGGCGCCCAGGGTGATGAGGCTGCAGGCCAGGAGCACGAAGCGTCGGCCGAATACTTCGGCCAGGGGGACGAGGATGAAGTTTGTGTAGCCGGTTACCAAGACAAGGTTGCTGGTCTAGAAGGGGGGGGGGGGGAGGTGTCAGCGAGAGGTGTTAAGAAGTGGGTGGGAGGGGAGGGGGTAGGAAGTTTGTTCAAATTCTTTTCTTACGAGGACAGCGATAGCATGTTCAGACTTGTTCCATTCGGCTTCGAAGACGAGGGTCAATGGAGACACGGAAAGCGCTGATATGACGCCAGTCAGGATGGTGATGGCCTGGGTGGCCACGACGGTCCATTTCCAGAAGGGAGACCAGTTCTAAGCAGCGAATCAAAGGTTAGTAAAGTTGGCTATGGCAGGTAGGTAGGTAGGTAGGTAGGTAGGGTGCACATATTTGACCGCTAGGGCCTGCCAAAGGGGAAATAAGAATACTTAATGCACTTACGAGAGGGTCATCCAAGTTGTCGGACGGATGAGGGATGAGAACGGCCCCGCGCTTGTCGTTGTGAGAGTGGACGAGATGACTACCGGCATAGTCTTCCATGATCTCGGTTCCAGGGTACATCTCGACGTGGTGGCCGTCGATGGCGGCTTCCCGCGATCCAATGTCGTTGTGCTTCATTGTTTTTTGCTTCTTTCGGATCTTTGTTGTCGCTTTTCTTCTACTCCTGCGTCTCGCTTTCTGCGGTCCCAGTTGGTTGATTGTCGAGTTGGGGTAGCAGCATCCCGTAGTATGCAGGGATCCTAGAGGTTGAAACGTGCAGCATGGCTTGCAGGCTTATAGTATTTTATAATCCATCGTCGAAAGCACAATTTGGGGTTTTTTTTTTTTTTTTTTTTTTTCCTTTTCAGGGTACGTTCCTTTTTGCGGGGTGGACGGATGAAAACACACGGATGGATCAATTCTGCAGATGTCAATGCCGGGGCCCCGGATGAGGAGATCTATAAGATGCTGGGAATATGGGGTAGCTGGGGAGATGGGAACGGAGCTCCGACCGTGCCTCGTGGGAAGAAAAGCACATGGCACAGGGCAGCAGAGTTTGTCAAAATGGTTGACGGTGAATGGATATGGCTTGATGCTTAGAGTTAGTGCGCGTGCGCGTCTAACTGGGATCTACCAGGATACCCCACGCTCTTCGTTTTGGTGTTTATAGACGCCACGTTCCCCAACCCAACGGGGCCTCCATGATTCTACATACGGATGGTGCACCACCGGGACTCGAATCATTATCGACCCTTTTCCTTTTTTTCCCTTTTTTTTTGTATCCTTTTCCCCGCACGACTCCATCAATTCAGACAAACCCCAAATCCCAGGTCCAGTCGGAAGAACGGCGAGCAAATAATTCTCTCAGAAAACATGTCATCACAATCGCAACCCCCATCCCGCTCCGCCGACTACTTCCAGAGCCTCTTCTCCCTTGCGGGCAAGACGGCGCTCATCACGGGCTCTGGCCGGGGCGTGGGCTTCGCGTACGCCAGAGCGCTCGCGCGCGCGGGGGCCTCCATCATCCTCGTGCTCCACCCGGGCGAGAGCGACGGCGCCGTCGCCGAGATCAGGGAGCTCGGCGCGGCGACGCACGTCTTCAAGGTCGATCTCCTCGACCGAGAGCAGGTCCGGGGCTTGTTCCCGCGCGTGCGGGCCGCCGGTCTCGCGGTGGACATCTTCGTCAACAACGCGGGCATAGCCCACCGCGAGGCGATCCTGGCCTACCCGGAGGACAAGTGGTACGACATCATCCAGGTGAACCTCTCGGCGGGGTTCGTCCTGGGCAGGGCCTTCGCCTCGGACGTGGTGGGGAGGGGGGCGAGGGGCAAGATCATAAACACGTCCTCGGTCGGGGGGTTCCTGGCGAGCAGGAACACCGTGGCGTACACGGCCGCCAAGCACGGGGTCAACGCCCTGACGAAGAGCTTCTCGACCGAGTTCGCGGGGAGGGGGATCTGCGTCAATGCCATCGCCCCCGGGTACACCGTCACGGAGCTCACGAGGGGAAATTTGGAGAAGAACGGGGAGAGGTTTTTGAGCAAGATTCCCATCCAGAGGTTCGCGCAGACGGAGGATCTGGAGGGGGCGGTGGTGTTTCTGGCTTCGAGGGCTTCGGATTATGTTAGTGGACAGGTTCTTGCTGTTGACGGTGGCAGGATAGTGTCTGACTTCGAGGCGGACTTGGTTACGGTGGATGGCGCTGCTGCTGCTGCTGCTGCTGCTGAGGAACACGAGAGACCGGCGTCGACAGAGCAGCCTCAGAGTACACCGAGGTAAGGCCAGGCGAACCACATGGCAAGCAATGGTTGCCGGAATAAGCCAAAGGCCAGTGCGCTCCGAATTGGTAATTCAACCATGCGGTGTTACCAGCACGCCAGTTCTAGAACGTGCAGGAAGGCCCACAATCCCCATTTGCAGGCGACGATAGTGGTGCTAGCTACAGTAGCTCTAGATATGTCTCGGATCGGAACCTGAAGAACCATGCATTCTTCCATGGGGATGAATGCAGCACAACCATGCTAGGCTAGAGACGCGATACCAAAAATTGGATTTCAAAAGTGTGTACCTTGCAGACTTCAACGTCATATCACCGCCGGTCGTATACTAACGATCCAGTCCATTAACGTCCCCGGACCGCCGGTGCCACATGCTGCAGCACAGGGGTTAGATGTCGACTAACGAACTATACTCAGGCAGTCCCTGGGCTCCGCGTCCCCGCACGCACTTACGCGCAGCTATGTAACATACAGCAGTTAGGTCCCTGGTCCCGCCTACCTAGTTTCCCCAGCTGCTAGTTAGTTAGTGGGAAGTAGAAAAGCGCAGCGACAGCGCGTCCGGAGGTCCGCTGTCAAGCTGAGTGAGCCATTTCGCTTTTGATCTTCGCTTCCCAGTGACCACTGTACCTACTCTCTAGGTGCAATGGAATGCGGGGAAACAACCTGAAGTATACGCGCCGCTTGGCTATTAGCGCCGCTAGGTCGTCCGTCCATGGGTCTTTTGGCACGAGTGCGGAGAATGCAAACGCGGGGAGACGGAATGGATGAAGCGGTATTGGAATGTTTGATTGGGACATATATCATCCATTGGATGGAAGCTAAAACCTCTGCCCTACACACCCCAAAGATGAATAGAGGGGAGGGAGTCAACGAGGATCCGACGGGTTCTTTCATGGTTGCCATAACCGAATATCGTTCAGAAAATACATGTACTGTAGTATACTCGCACTCGGTCGCCGACATTGAACACATTGTTCGCCTGAAGTTGGTTCCCCGGCCGAGATGCCAACCACGTTCCAGCACCCCACGCGGAAGAGCGAGTTCCTGCCTACCTTGCAGGAGATCATAGACACGGAGAAGCCTGAGGGTGCTCCCAAGGAGGCGGCTTGGATATGGGGTCCTGACGACGAGGTAGTTAAGCTGGCTTTCTTCTGCCTCTCATATCCTCCCTCCATTCCATCCGTCCTTCGTTGGCAACTGCCGCCCAGAAAAGCGTCGGATATAACGATTGGCTGCTGCGCGCTTACTTACTTTGGACTCGCCGTCCCAGATTGGCCGACTAAACCTCCTCACGCCAGACCATGTTTCTTCTGTCCTGAGCTCCCAGGCCCGATCGAGCGGCATAGTGTGTCCCCTGAACTGGGACGTTACCCTCCCGAGGCATCCGGCGTTCGCCAGGCAAGCGTGCAGAACGGTCGTCAAGCCGTTCGAGGACGTTCTCGTGAACGACGAGACGCTGGAGATGAACACGCAGAGCGGAAGCCAGTTCGACGGGTTCAGGCACATTGCGTTCCAGGAGACGGGCACGTTCTACAACGGTGTTCGGCAGGACGAGATCGCAGGGAAGCGGCTCCCGGAAGGGCTCGGCGGCGGGGACGCGGACGCGGACGCGCACGCGCACGCGCACGCGCACGGGGAAGAAAGAGGAAGACCATCGAAGGCTTCCACGCGCATAGGCATACAGGCGGCTGCACAGCACGGGATCGTGTCCAGGGGCGTGCTGCTCGATTATGCGCGGTGGATGAAAGAAGTGAAGAAGGTGGAATACGATCCCTTCTCCCGCCATGCCATCGAGTTGGCGGATATTTTGCAAGTTGCGGAGTGGGAAGGGGTGCAGTTCGAGAAGGGGGACGTGCTTTTGGTGCGGACGGGGTGGATCGAGAAGTACATGATGTGTCTTGACGTTGTTGAGGGGGAAAACAAGAAGAAGAAGAAGGATCCACATGCGAGCGCGAGAGAATCGACGTCGACCGTAGAGGCGGCTTCCGTGTCTTCCTTCTCTCGCTTGACGAAGGGAGAAGCACAGAACGAACTGGATCGCGCAAGCAAGGAACACCCAACGGCGATAGGTCTCTCCCAATCCCAAGAGATGAAAACATTCCTGCACGATAAATATTTCTCGGTCGTAGGAGGCGATCAACCTGCTTTCGAGGTGTGGCCTGGGAACACCTTCCCCCTACTCCACGAGTACTTGCTTGCGTGCTGGGGGGTTCTGATCGGGGAGATGTTGGATCTGGAGAAGCTGGGACGGGCGTGCAAGGGGAAAGGGAAATGGGATTTCTTGTTCGTGAGCGCGTTGATGAATATTCCAGGCGGTGTCGCAAGTTTGGGGAATGCGATTTGTGTTTTGTAGGGAGAAAGGTGAATACATCAGTAACTACCACTATTGTAGTATTGTAAACAAGATTGATTCCGTTTCTTAAGCACATCCCAACACGTTAAGTTCCTTGCATCTTGTGCCTACCTACCTATCTACTATCCAATACACAAACTTCAATGCTCTTCGGCTTCAAGCTTACTAAGTTAGAACAATGGCCGTCTACGACACGCGGAGCTCCGGCCCAAGCTGGATATACACGCGAGCCCACCGAGCGACCTGACGCTGGTGCCGAGGACGGTCAAGTTTCATTCCGGGGGCGGTACGCACGAGATCGGTGATACAGGTTGCAACATGTGCTCGGAGGGTGCGATGGATTGTACGAGCTGTACGGAGTGGTTTTATTGCTAGCTACCCCTATCGATACCTAATGTAGACCTCGGGTTCCTTTGGGGGGTGTTGGTCGGTAGCGGGAGGGGGGGCGTGCGAATTGGACCCTAGGAGTGAGGATGGGGAAAGGGATACTGGAAAAGAAGACGAGGCAACTATTCGATAGGCTTAAATAAATAAAAAAGATAGGATTCAATGCTATGAGATTTCAAATTTGGCCTATGTACTGCATGTGCTTATGATATTTGCTGATTTAACTCCCTTACAGTTCTGACCCAAAGCGTCCTAGCCAGTGTAAACTGGCACAGTCAAAGATGGACGATCAACGCTCTCCGGGTCAAGGTACTTGGACTTGTCGGACTCTACCTCCCGTTCGCAAACCGTGAATCCGTTGCCCAGCCAGGCCATCTTGGCGCCATCGACATATGTAAAGTCATAGTCCTCAAAGCGAGGCTTCTCGAGGGTCTTCAGAAAGTGCAGCGCAGACCCCGGCCAGAGAGCAGCGACTGGTCCATCCACGGTGCCGCGCTTGTACCAAGAGCGGCAGGGAAGAGTGAAGACGGTGTTCTTGAAGTAGTCGGCGCAGAACTTGACGAACATCTCGATGGACTCCTGCTTTGGCTGCATAGTCTGCACGCGATCTCGCTGCATCTTGGCGATAACGTTGGACACGTAGTCGCAGGTGCGCTCGAGCACGATGCTGAGGGAACCGACGCCGAGTGCAGAGTTGGGTCCGTGGGCGACAAAGAAGTTGGGCATGCCGCGTGTGCAAAGACTGATGTAGGTGTCGGGATAGTCTTCCCACTGGGAACCAAGCTCCTGGCCGCGGACGCCGTAGATGGGGAAACGGTGCGCAAACGATGTATCATAGCCAGTGGCGCAGATGAGAGCGTCAATCTTATGGAGGGTGCCATCGGAGGTGATAAGACCTTCCTCAGTGACCTCTTGGATAGAGTCAGAGACGAAGGATACGTTGTCTTCAGCCAAAGCCTCGAGATATCCCGGTCCGGGGGTGATACGTCGGCAACCAGGGGCAAACGAGGGGAGAATTTTCTTCAGAATCTCAGGCTTCTTGGCTAGCCTCTTGCTCATGCTGGTGGTGAAATCTGCCGCAGCTTGCTTGGAAAGCTCGCCGCGGAGGGTCACCTTGGTCATGGACTGGATCTCGCTGTCAAGCTTCTTGCGGTAGGCCAGAAGTGTCTCGGGCTTCTCAGTGAACTCCCTCTTCTCTTCCGCACTGAAGTTGAAGTTGGATCCGGTAGCAGTGTGCCTCCGTACCTCATGCTCCGCGATGGGAGGAGCAATCCAGGCCTGACCTCGGACATAGTTCTCGAGGTGCTTGACCTTGGGTTGCAAGGCAGGGACGATCTGGATGGCACTGGAACCGGAGCCGATGACGCCGACAGTCTGGTCGGTCCAGTCCCACTTGTCGTCCCATGCGGCGCTGTGAAGGAGTTTGCCCTTGAACTTTTGGAGGCCCGGGATATCAGGCCACTTCCAGTCGTTGAGGGCGCCGATGCAAGCATATAGCACATCGGACGTGTCTTCCGTCACCTCCTTGGTGTCACAGTTCTCAACCTTTACATGCCACTTGGACTCTTCTTCATTCCATCTTGCCTCGATGACCTTGTATCCCAGCTTCATGTACTTGCGGCAGTCATACTTGGCCACAATACCCTTCCAATAGTCGAGGATCTCCTGACCGGACGAATAGAACTTAGACCAGTTGGGGTTGGGCTCGAAGGAGGCTTGGTATACATGGGAGGGAATGTCTATCGAAGTTGTTAGTCATCAAATATATCCCTTGGGTATGTTGAGGTGGGGTTGTGTATGGATGGATGTACCACATGCCACGCCGGGATACCTGCTCTCGTACCAGGTGCCACCAATCTCGGGGTTCTTGTCGTAGACGGTGAGCTCCAAGTTTGGTATGCGTCGAGGAAACCTGATAGAGGCAAGGATTCCGGAAATACCTGCACCAATGACAATGACTTTCATAGGACGGGCACAGTCGATCTCGTCCGGTCCCACCATGGAGCTACTGTTTGCAGCCGGTGAGACACCATTCCCGTTAGCGACACCATTCTGGGGGACGGGCTTGGTCGCAACCGGGGCTGTGGGCGAATCGAGGATCTGAGTAGGAGCCATTGCAAATGCCTATGTGAAGTGTCTATGTGAGGGAACGACTTGGTATTGTTTCTTGGTATTGCTTGACATGGAATGTTGTTAAACAAGAAGCGGCGTGATGGTGAGCCCAGGTGGAGATGAGAGAGTGTGACGGTCCACGGATGGCATCATCATGGAAGCAAACACGACCATCACCCCGGAAATGGTTCTGGTAAAATAGTAGTTTGCTCCATCGCCACTTCCAGTGTGGTGTTGTTGCTCGACATTGTTGCGTGTTGGGAAGATGGGGAACCGGAACGCCGATTGTCTCTTTTTTTTTTTCTGGTGGTGCTGGCCAGGGATATGCAGGGATGTGCAGGGATGTGCAGGTAGGAGCTCCGGTTATGTTTACTTGTGGTGCGCCTTCCGCTTCTGCGCATCGGCGCGCCGCCGTCGGAGCTCCTGCTGAGGTCGAAGTGTTTGCACATCAACTGTCAAAGCTCCCGGTATGGGCCTTCCGGAGAGTCCTGACCTGCAGCGTCGGATAGGAGACTCTAGACCTCTTGTCTTCCTATATCCATTATGAAGGCGCTATCTTGTCTTTCGGCTCTCAGCCGCCGCTCGTGCTGTTCAGCAGAATTTCATACTCTACAGGGGCCCCAGGTACTGAATATTCATCCTGAGATGAACTTGCAGCACAGTCATGAGGAGCAGTCCTGTCCGAGCTTTCGGAGACAAGCATAACGACGCTTGGGCATATTTGTTGTAAAAGAAATTGAAGTAGGATCTCTTAATTTTATGAATGGCACGTGCGATGACGTTGCTCTATCCCAACTGGCAGGTCACAATGTGAAGCTCCCGGGCCAGCGTCCGAACTCCAACCTCCGGCTCCGCGAAGGGCAAAACTTTTCATCCTCTCCCGAGACACCAACCCCATCCACCCACCAGCATGAATCAAGTCACGAATCAAACCTTCAACCTTCAAAAGCACCACCCTCTAATCCCTGCCACGCGGCTCAGTTTTGGCCAGAACGTCCCTTATGGCTTGCCGGGTAATCCACCAGGATGGATGTCAGTTTTATCTCTCCCCAACGCCAACGCCTGCATCCGACAACAAGACCCTTGACCCGACATGGCGGTTCTAGCCCTCACATCCCTGCTCAAGCTATGTACCTGTCCCCGCACTCTCCGCATTCTTTCTCCGCATCCCCCCCACAGCCCGAGGAAAGGTCCCTGGTTGCACCAGACCTGCCGCCCAATATCCTTCTGCATGTCCTGCCCTCCAGTCACCTCCGCCATCTATCCCCAGACATGGATAGATCTCATTATCGAACCATCCCCGGCCCCAGGCGCGGCTGGACCAACCTAAGCCTCCGAACACTCCTTAAGCTCACTTCACGGTGAAAATGTCAACGACAAATGTGCCTACGCCTTCAGGGGACCAGAGACCGGAGCTGGTTTCCACTCCCGCATGGCAGCAAGATGCCGCTGCCTTGGCCACGACCCGCCAGATTGTGCGCGCTTGTATGAGATGCCGAAAGCAAAAGTCAAAGGTGAGTATGGAACATAGCCTCGTTAGTCGGAAAATGCTCATGCGCAAGTAGTGTGACCCTTTCCGGCCATGTTCGGTGTGCGTCAAGGCAGGCGTCGAATGCGTAAGCCGGCCTGTGAACGAAACAAAAGAAGACGGCATTGAAACGCACCGGGCCCGTTCCATGCCACGACCTCCTCGGGCCTCGGAGGAACGGCCGTCAAAAGTCCGACGGGTTGCCAATGACTCCGCCCGTCCAAGTCGTGACCAGGAGCCGACTCGTCCCAGGCGGTCTGAAAACCGTACATCCCAAAGATCCACTTCGGCCGAAGCTCAAAGCGGGACCCCGGTGGATGATGCCAACGGTGATGAGGAGGTCTCGCACGTTGATGTTGGAGATTCTAACATGAACACCAAGCTATTCACCCTTACCCCTGGCCATCTCATGGAGAACTCCCCTTCCCCCTATGAGCAACATCAGTCTCTCAACTGTGCCAACAGCAACAACTCCCCGGCCGCAAGGATCAACTTCATTGGCGATCAAGATACACTGTCTATGTCCTCACCCTCTGCCAGCACTATCATCGATCCCCAGCACCGTGCCGTGCTGCCTTGGTCATATTCCCGGGTTTCCGCCGCTGCATTACTGTCTCATCTCCCCCCTCGTCCGGTTACCGACTACCTAATAGCTGTTTACTTCAACACGGTGCATTGGTTTATGGTTGTGGTGCACGAGGGTCATTTCCTTCGCCACTATCGGGAAATGCTGGACCTCTTTGCGAGGGATCCAAAGTTGGTACCCAATACCGACGAGGACTTTACTTTTGCGCTCTTGATCCTTACTATGGTAGTTCTAGGGGGTCGTTATACTTCCGTGCACTCGGTTCGCTCCCAGAGGTGCAAGCAGATACATCTCGACTTTTGTCAGTCAATGCGGTCGCACTATCCCGTGCTAGACGGCCAGGACTTCGACGTGGTTGAGAACACGTCTCGAATATTCTCAGTCGTCCGGGGAAACTCCACAGACAACTTGGCCTGCGGTACGCTAGCCACTATCCAGTCGCACCTTCTACTGGGGAGCTTGTTCCTCTATCACGGCGAGGCAAATCTCGCCTGGGCCAACTCGGGCTCAACAATTCGCGCAGCTCAGGCTTTAAGCCTGCACAAGGAGAATTCGGAGCTCAGATGGTCCTCATCCTACTACCGGACCATGGAACCGTCCGAAAGATGCCAACTTCGTCGACGATTGTTCTGGGGTGTCCACACTTCTGACCGCTTCCTAGCCATGTGCTACGGTCTTCCGTTTTTGATATCAGACGATGACTGCGTCGCCGGTGCCCCTTGCGAAGACAACATCTACCCTACGCCCGGCTGTTCTTCCTTTCTTATGCTCGAAGACGATCTGGAGGGACCAGACGCTACAGGTGGAGCAGTCACACTCCTCACCTACCAGACTTACAAGCTACACATCTACATCATCTTGGGCCAGATAATATCTGGGCTGTATCGCCAATCCAATGGAGAGTCCAACAGTCTTCTTTCAGCATTCAACAGTCCCACAAAGTCCTTTGCTCCTAGCAGGGGGGCGCAAAAATCCGAGGAGCTTCTAGAGACTGTTGAGAGACTAGATGCCAAGCTGAGGAACTGGTACAATCATCTGCCGCAGGCTCTACGCCTATCAGCGGACATGTCGTATCCACCATACGACCAAGATTGCGGCAAAGGCGGCGACGACGTGGATGACGACGTGACAGTTATTCCGGCTCAAGACGACCCACTCAAAGATTCGGTCAAGGTGCAGAATCGCAGATGCAAAGTTCGTCGGGGAATATACGGCATGCAAGCACTCCTGTTGCAGCTTGCTTATGACAACGCCCTTGTCTTGATACACCGGCCGGTTCTGGCACTCAAAAACAACACGAGCTCGATAGTGTCACACGAAGTGTTCCGGCGGTCGGTGGACGCGTGTTGGAATGCGGCGCTTCGCATGTCCAACATTGGAAAGCACCACATCCTCCACCGAAACCAACATGCACATGCCATTTCGTATGTCGGGATCCACTTGTTCACCGCCGGGGTAGTGTTGAGCGTGTTTGGGAGTAGCGACCCGCTCAGTCGACGTGCGTGGGAGGCGAAGCAGGGTTTAAGCAGGATCATTCGGATGCAGCGCCAGTTACGGAAGAAAGTCGTAGTCTCGGGGCAGAGCCTTGCAATTCTGGAGAATCTGGCGCGTGAAGTTGTTCGAAAGGAGATGGCCATAATCTTAGCAACAGACATTGATGGCGCTGAAGAGAACAAGACATCAATGCCTCCCCCACCCAAAGAAACTCCCGTCGGAGCCCAAGCACAGCCTGCCATAGCGTGGCACATGCCAAACGTGGATGCACAGAGGCCTTTGGCGACACCTGCGATGAATAACGCAATAGTCAGCCCAACGAATTTGCTCACTACTTCGTCAATGGGGGTTCATAGCGACCTCGTGCTGGAAAACGACATGTTCAACGAGTCAGTTTTGGATATTGAGAGATGTAAGCACGTCCAAGCATCGAAAAGCACGGAGCCAGGACAATGTACTAACAAATTCAAAGTCCTCGCGGAATCTCAGTTCCTACCGGGTCTAGATCCCGGCATGCCAAGTCACGACGCATCCTTTCTGGGTAATGGCGCTGGTGGAGGGAGCCAGCCATCGGAAATTTGGTGGTTCTCGCAAGAGGGTTGAAATACTAACGCCAAGTTTGTCAATCACGTCGAACACCATCCATCGAAGAGCAATTTGGAGTCAGGAGAACGAGATAATTGCTTGATTGTCTCAAACCCAAAGCTCCCCACGCGACATTCCAACCTCAGACCAACACCTTCAACACCCAGTCAGCCACCGAATCCATCATTTGGTAGGAAACCCCGTGCCCGAACCCTTCTTGCTCTACAAAGGCGACCTCGTTGCTTGCGGCGCACTGGTCAAGCCAAGGGCGGGTGAACTTGCTTGGGACAAGCGGGTCAATATCGCCGTTTAGAATCAAGATCTTCTTGCCCTTGATTTCTCGGAGGCGCTTATCCCGCTCGACATACAACCTTTCGATGGACTTGGGCCATTCGGGGGTGCCTGTGGGAACTTCCGATACGGAGCTGTAGCCCCCCAAGCGCTCAACAAGCATGCTAGTAAGGTCTGTTGACCCGACGATGATGATGGCCTTGGAGATCCGGGGGTCTTCGGCCAGCACGTCCCAGGTGACATGGCCTCCAAGCGATGTACCTGTCATGATATACTCGGTGGGGGTGAATATGCCGTCGAAATAGGCTTCGAGGAAGTCCATCATTGTCTTTACGTCAAGCTCGATGCCCTCTGTTCGATCACGTTCGGTGGTTTACTCAGTCAGGATTTTCGATCCAGAAGATCATATCATGAAGGGGGCAGCATACTCATCATGGAGAGCATGTCTTGTCTGGTGAAACTGTTAGCTAGTTTGATCTCTCAAGCATCTTGATAGAGGCGCAACGAACGCATGCTTCGGATTCCCTCCCTTCCAGTCCTGTCTGTGGCGGTACTCTGTTAGCTTCGGCCCCGGGGACCAAGGGAGTCGGGATAACCAGAGTATCCTACATTGACATGGTGTCGATCTACGGCTAACTATCAGCAACTCATTTATCAGACTTCTGGGGGGCTGGGTTTCATACCGCTCGGATTCCATGGTTTCGGTTATCCAAAGTTGCGACTACGAGACCCTTCTTGGTCCCTCCTCGTGCCCTCTGCTGGTGCAGCAGCTCGTGTGCCATCTCTTCGGCATCTTTGTACGTCCTTGTGCGGCCATGGACGTGGATGAATACTGTTGTGTCTTTTGCTTGGTCCGGAGTCAACTCGTCGATGCCGTAGAGGTAGACGAAGAAGCCGGCGATGTTGACCTTGGTGAAGCTAGACCTAGGGATGCTATCAGCCAGCTCGAACACGTCGGTTGGGAGGGCCATTTTGTCGGCCGTTGAAAGTGTGCTTTAAAGATGCAAGGAAAGGATCTCGGTCGTAGTGGTTGAATTATACTTGATGAGAACCAAGCCAGTGGACGACCAAAGTAATTAAGTTCTCGCAATATCCTATACCGACCAGGTGGCCAAACGGCGATAGACGTATGTAATCTTACGGTAGATGGAAGAAAAGGAGTGAGTGCCTGGCTTCGAGGAAATATGATCTGTTGATGAAAAGAAGAAGGATCCCCCCTCCCCCCACTTCTTGATGGGCACTATACTCAATCTCGCGGTCGTCCGATTTCTGTGCGAGATGCCGTACCGTTCCGGATCACTGATCAGATGGCCGCCTTTGGGTTTATTTTCTAGAGCCGGCGTTCCAAGACTTTGTGGCTGTCGCGAAAAGTCCCGTCAATCCCATGTCCCGGCGCTCCGGTAAGGGGGGGGGTGCACCGGTTTCCTCTAGACTCCACAGCGCGGATCTCCGGCAGGGATCATGAACTGCCGTTCCAAGACCCAAGCGGCCGGCTCCACTTGCTAACTACTCTTCACACCCAGCGACTCGACATCTCGGGATGGGAAGATTCCGTGCAGGGTTTATAACATGGCGAGATCCGGGTATATTTTGTGGAGGAGCTCGTACCGAAATGGTATTCTAACCCATCGTTCCTAACTTCTTCATCGTCGCATCGCCAGCTTCTTCTTGTTGTGTTCAAGTTCGGCTGCAGTGTCCTGATCCGGACGGTACGACAACACACCCACCCATCCACCACCTGCGATCACAGGTTATCGCCAACACGAAACCAAAATCGAGTCCTGGTCGAAGGCATAAAAGCGAGCCGAAACACTGGAGGAAGAGGGAAGATGAGTTCCGCGCCACGGGCACAGATGGTTGAGGTCCCGGAGATCCCCCTCGCAGGGGACTTGTTTAATGTCAAGGGATTGGTTGCTGCTGTTACGGGGGCCGGGGGTGGTGAGTTATTATCCCCATGTTCTCGAGTCCCTTCAATTCCTCCCCATTTCCCGGGAAGTTGTAATTCCGTCTTTTCGTTGCAATATTCAAGGAGTGCGCTGCCGTTGTACGCCGATAAAATATGAATGAGGATATCCATGTGCCAGCCTACGGGGGGGGGTCGACGGTGGCGCTAACAGGATGGGGGCGAAATGACGCTCCCTACACACAGGGATCGGACTTCTCATGGCGAGGACACTCGAGGCGAACGGCGCGAAGAAAGTTTTCATACTAGACGTTAACGAGACGAAGCTGGAGGAGGCCTGTAGGACTTCGGTACGTATAGCACCCTCGCTCGACCTCTCCAGGAGGCAAAGGAAGCAAGCAAGCAGCCAGGTCTCGGGTTCGTGGCATTTGGTGCCAACCAAGGCAGGGGACGCAATTGATGTTCATTTCAGTCCGAAAGAAAGATCTGTACACCTACCTGCTCTACCCACCTACACAAGTGCCTAAGCAGATAGATTTCTTCAGCGTCATCGCAACCACAGTCATTCCCCCTCGGGTTATGTCGAGGTGTGCGTGCAAGTGCCAGACCCTAGCCCCCAAGCTCATAATTTTTTTTTTTTTTTTCCTTTTCTCATCTCACCTTATTTCATCTCCAAGAAATGCTACATCCAGGGCAGTCGCTCTCCCGTTTTGGGGGGGGGGGGGGGGGGGGGGGGGGGGGGGGGGGGGGGGGGGGGGGGGGGGGGGGGGGGGGGGGGGGGGGG